>JAULBW010064188.1:58124-173084 GCA_032358265.1 Vaucheria bursata
ATGCCTCCAAAACTTCAAATAAAGCATGCCTCCAAAACTGCAAATAAAGCATGCCTCCAAAACTTCAAATAAAGCATACCTCCAAAACTTCAAATAAAGCATGCCTCCAAAACTTCAAATAAAGCATGCCTCCAAAACTGCAAATAAAGCATGCCTCCAAAACTTCAAATAAAGCATGCCTCCAAAACTGCAAAAAAAGTAAAATAAAAGTAGAGGACAAAAATCAAATTCATGTCTTTTTTCTGACAACTTTTTTTGAGATAGTATTATTTAGAAGCCAGCATCCTGCATTATCTCCTGCTACGTAACACCAAAGAACTCAGTACATGGATATTAGAAACAAATTAATCAGTTTGAGAGTTTTTCAATATGAGTTCTCTAAAAGAATAAAATGATAACTGAGATCTGTACAAATTATTTTTTTTGTCTAAGCCAAGTATTTCTTTTTTTAAACCAGTTTGCTGTTGCCCTAAAAAATAAAGATTTCAACAAAAATAGCATAAGCTTCTTACTCTTTATGGTCGAGTTAAGGTATCAAGTTGTCCTAACATTGAATATTATCAAGCTATCAGTACGTAGAATAAAATGGCTCAAATATACTCAACAGGAATGTCAAACAGATGTAAAATATATAATATTTAGTTTATTTGAAACTTTTGTGATCGATTTCTCAAACAACAGAAATATCTATCTGTATCATACTGTACATAATGGTTACCTCAAAGCAATGGGACAAATGGAATTTATTATTGCAGGTAGTTGATGCTAGCTAGAAAATACTCATGAGAGTTATCTGCTAGATATCAGTCCAAAATTCTAAATGGGCACATAATTGTACACACATTTGGAAAACATTGAAGCTGTCAATGTTGACATTAGTTTACGTGATAAAACCTTTGATGTATGTATGCAAAAAAATTTGATTTTGAAGGAAATGAAAATTTCAATATATTTTTAAGAATGATGTACAACGGCAACAAGTTCCTGCAATTCTGATAGACATTTAACAAAAACTTCATGCATGTAACTCTTGAAACTTATTAAACTTTTCTATTTGAATGAAGCAGCACTTAAACTTGAGACTGTAAAAATATGTTGTTTACTATCCAAAAAAATCCAACTAATGTTTTAATTTCCTTATTCAAATTACTGATATTTCAATTAAACCCTTCAGAACTTCTACAATTCAAATTAATGTATGTGAGTTTATTATTAATGTCAAGACTTGCAAAGGAAGAAAAGGATTGAGGAAACAAGAAAGGATAGAACAATAAAGATGGATCAGTAGCAAGAAAGAGAATAAGAGAAAGAAAGGAATACAAGTGTATTGACTTTTATGTATATATGTGAGTAGAGAGATGTGTGTTTCCATTAATGACAGGAAAATATAAAGATGAAGTATAAAAGAATAATTGATGACTAGCTTGAACTTGATGACTAGCCTCATTCCCATTGGCTGACTTGTGGAGAGTCATCAAGAACAAATTCCCATTGGCTGATCTGTGAAGAGTCATCAGAACAATTTCCCTATTGGCTAATGTGCGGAGAGACATCAGAGCAAAATCCCCATTGGCTGATTTTATGAAGAGTCACCAAGATATAAATAGAACAATATCCCATTGACTGCTTTTGTGAAGAGTCACCAAAGTACATGAAATATAATAAAGTATAGGACATTCTGGAACATACGGATCTAAGGCATAGTTCTAGTCCTTACAGTTAAACACCATGAATAAAGAATGCATGAATAAATAATACTGATTGAGGTGAATGAACAATTATATTAGATCAAGAAGAGCAAATGAAGAAAGATCAGTGCAGTGTAATTGCGATAAAATGCTGAGCAGAAAGATGTGCTGCAAGGCAGCTGTCAGAATCTGTCAAAATACTGCTACGTGTTTAGATAGGACAGGAAAATGCAAACAGAAAAATGTATAGTAATATAGTAACAGATTGATACTTTAAGTTGACAAGATTCACTCTTGGCAACATATCGCACATATTATCCTAATCGAATACAGACGATTTTGTTTAACATAATCTTCGAATAGAGAGTACAGTGTACAAATCAATTCCTAACAGCAACCAGGCCGAAGTGGTAGAAGATATGCCAATTAGCTGATTTGATTTAATATTTATGATACTTAAATCTCTGCCAAACTATAGAGTAATATCCTATAAGGTCACTTGCTGGCCAATAGGACTTGATATTTATCATTGTAAAACTCTACATCCAATTTGCTCTTTCTGTTTTAAACAACCCTTGCTGCTTGCAAAGTTATGCTATTGACATTGGAAAGAACCCCTGCCACGCTAAACTGATGTAATTTCTCGACTTCATAATGTACTTTTATATCGTTTTGCTTTTGTTTTTGCTATTTCTTTTTCACCGGGATACTATAATAAAAATTGGCTTCAAATTCTATTTTCAGTATTTACTTCCATTTTATGATTTCAAATCTGCAAATATAGATTTATATATCAGTGTTTCATACATGTGAGATCAATAATAAAAAAATTGATAACATGCGTAAAGATTTAGCTTTTATCGAAATTAAAAACCAAAAATGATTGCACAAAAATATTGTGTCATTCGAATCACTGGTAAAATAATTCTATTGAATTAAAGCAGTTTCAAAATAAGCTCCATAATTTCAAATAACAGGTAGAAATTATACTATTCTTGCTAATGGTCAATTATTGTACGAAATTGATATGTAAACTGACTAGTGTAGTTTTTTAAAGGTTACATGAATGTCATCATTAATCAATGGATTATAATACGAATCAATATTAAAAAAATATTTGTAAATATACTTATAAAAGCTTCTTAAAAACAGAAAACATAATTGTGAGCTTATCTATCTTAACCCCGGAATTTTGTCCCAAACGAAAAGTCACGCTAAATTTTGCGCCTATTTTATTTGAAAAGAGTTGTTTTTAGAGTATATTTCCAAAACTTTGATCTTTCATTTACGACATAATTCTGTGGACAGCTTAAACATGTTATTATTATGAAAGCATGCGCAGATTTTTATTCTCAAAAAGTATTCCTGAAAGGAAAACATCTCATGTGTACACGTATACATTTCAAAAATTGCAGACTAGCTATCTTGATTGTCTTCTTTATTTCTTTCATTCTGAAGTGACTTAGCATCGTACTTGCTGCCACTAACTAAAAGAGGCTGTGAGATTGTTTGGGGACCCTGCATAAATAAATAATAGTTTTATAAATCTCAAGCAATTGTTCTTTTTTTAAAGCTCATTGACAAATTGTAAATTGCTAACAAATATTTGAAGGTTCAAATATTTTTGCACAAATATACAAAGATACATGAAAAAATTAGAAAATAATAATGTAGCTTTTTGCATGGAGAATAATTATTTATATTTAAAAAAAGAATAATTATCTGTTTCGTAATTTGAAATAATAACTCTTCCATATGTTTACGAAACACTGAGCAATTATACATTGCATTCATTGCAGAATAACTATTATTTACGTTAAATAGCCCATAGAATAATTACCTGTTGCCTTTCAAAATTTTGAATAGCATTATCAAGTGTTGTATTCCAATTCTTTTTACCGCTGAACTTTTGAGTAATATTTGACAACTGTGTACTCGATCTATTCTCTCGATTCAGAATTCTCTCATTTTCTTCATACATCATAAAATTGTCAGATGAAGTCACCGTCGCATGAACAGAGCTATATATTTCTTCAACATCTTGCCTGTTATCAACAAAAGAGTACAAAAGTAAATATGATGAATGATATAATGAAAATCAATATCGTTAATAACAATTCATCAACTTGTTTTCATTGTGGTTCAGCCATTAGTGCAATCCAAGTAACTAGAGATATTTCTTTTTTGACATGATTCTGAACTCTAACTGTAAATTTACTAAGGACCTCAGGATTTTGGAGAAACTTGAAGCAGTTCACTGAACTGATTTAGACTTGGTTTGATCTCTCCTATAAACAGTTCTGCATCAGATTATCAGATTTAATGAATAAATATTTTATAGTTCTGGCTAATTTGCACTATCTGAAGTAATGCACTGTATGATTGATTTGAGATGTTTCTAATTTTAATTAGTTCAGATCATGAGAGTAATTTTGGCAGTAAAGGATATTAATGTGTTATTTATTTTCAAATGAATACCTATCATCAATGACTACTGGAGAACTGTCAAACGGTTCAACGATTTGTGAAGAATATCGAATCGGTTCGTTGAACTGTTGTAAATCTGATTCAGGTCGTTTTGTGCTTGTCAGAAGAGGCTCCTGTCGTTTTTCAACCGTGTTTGGGGTATTGTCAACTGTCATAATTAGATATATAAATCCCCCTGAACTAGCCAATATAACTGCAATCATCAAAGTACCTATAGTGAAAAAAGTTACTAACCATTATGAAATGAAAATGAAAAACGAACTACACTAAAAAAGTGCAGAAATTTTTTTCAAAATTGTTCTATTCGTACAAAAAAGCTGCACCGAAAAAATACTTCAGGGTTATCCTTAACCTGAACAGCACAAGTTCAACTTGGCATATTTTTTGTAAGAAAATTCAAAATTACCTTAGCTTCAACTTAGCATGTTTCGGTTAACTGAAATTACTGGAAAATCTCCAGTCAACTAGTTGCTATATCAATCATATTAAAACTTTGTCAAAAAAACATAAAAATATATTACAAGATTTTATGAACCAATAGAATTACCTTATCAGAATTGTTCTATTTTCTATGACAAATTCAAATCCCATTCAGTGCAAGTGATTCTTGTGTGGATTATTTTGAATAATTATTTGAATTACCTCATCCAAAAAGTAAATCTAGGGCATGAAAGATCACAATGTATCACCCGCTAAACGTTATTGAAAAAGTCTCTTAATTTCAGTTAAATATCAGATTCATCTGTGTCTGATTAATTTCGAATTGCATCGAATAAAATTGAAAGAGAAGAAAGTTTCAAGTGTAAAGTAATGTTAATATTGATGGAAACAACTGTACTTCAACCAAAATTGTATTGTTCTAGAAGCTTACTCTATAGATGAATACACGTATAATAGCTAGTATACTGGACTATGTACTAGTAGCATACCCTTACAAAGGATTTTTAAACTTGATTCTACAACAGATTTAACAATTTTCATCGAAAAAGAGTGAATTTAATCGAATATAGATATAAATACACACCTAACAAAGAGCACGTATAAAACCACTGATTCATAAGCCAAGGAATCCCGGCTAACTGAGGTGATATCACCAGAAACGCTTCATACAACTGAACATCCACACTTGACAGCTCAATTACAGCCTTTGTCAAAGGTCTATGTACATGTTCTTCAAAAAAATCCATGCAAGAAATTTGTAAAAATTCAGTTTCCGTAGCTAAGCCCGACAGGAAAAAAGGCCAAAAAGCAAAAATTCTGAACATGTACATACAAAAAAACCTCAAACTGGAATTATGATAGCTTCAAATATAAAAATTTTTTCGGGAACACCAAGTTGATTCGTTACATCCAAAGTTCATCAAGTTCAAGAATCCAATGCTTTACTGAAAAATGCAATTTTTCATTTATTTGCTATTTTCAGAGAAAATTCGCTATATCAAAAGTTTACAGTGCATGCCAATTATACATTCACATTGATATTTCATATACAAACTTATATATTTGGGTAAATGCAAAGAATATGCCATTGAAGCATTTCAAATCTATTTGCCTTTCTGAAATTGTTCTCAAATTTTGAACTTTCACGAAATGAACTACGAGATCAAAGTTAATAAGGTATGATTGTTTTCATCTGTTCATATCTTCTCTTATTGGTTATATAATTCTTACTATTGCTAGTGGTTCACTTAACACATTCACCAAGACAGGAACAACAAATTGTAGATTAAATTCTAAAATTGAACTCGATGGCTCACCACTATAAACTAGATTCTTCTATTCTTGGCTATTGTTTCTCAACATTATCAATCGAACTATTTTATTTCTGTGATTTAATATGAAGTCATAATCATGACAAGTTTTGAGCCTGCTACGCTAAATGAAATTAATTTTTAATTAAAAAAGAATATTTCAAACATTCAAGAACTTTTCTTGCTATTAAAATTACAGCAATGATCGTGGATAGAAAAATATTTCTAATCGCTCTTCAAATCATTATGCCCAAATATATTAGTATTATATAGAGAAGACAGGCTACAAATAATTTAAGAAAACTACTTCTAAAAAGAATTATAGACAGATATGATTTGAATCTGCCTTCACATTTGAAGATAAAGCTTATATTTTTATTTTCATGGTCCTGCCTAAATAGTTTTTACTGGTTATGTCATATCTCAAAAATATGAAAATCTCAAAAACTCCTTAAAATAATAATTATGAACTTTTAAGTTGAAAATTCCATGTGTTGAAGCTGCAACTTCACAGAAAGCCCACGCTAATCGAGACTGCTACGAGTCGAAAATCTGATTTTGACATTTTTGCCTGAAAGTGAACTACTCAAACTAATACTTTCTGAGATTGTATCAGTATACATTTAAGTAAGACTATCTACGAGTTACTAACTAGCTAAAACTATTTTGCAGAATTTCATATGTAAAAAAATACATTTTGGCAAATGGTTTGTACAAGTGAATGGTCACAAGTGAAAAAATAAAATATCTAAATATGTCACGTAAATACCTCATAGATCGTAACAAGCTTGAGGAATAAGGTAAAAATCCAGGACGAGCGCTAGATCCCAAGAATTTGTCCTTATCATCATAGAGCTTTGTATTTACCATGAACACGCCAGTGTTCTATACATACAATGCAATTCACAACCCATCAAATAGAATCAAAACCCTCCTGAACTTTCGATAGGATAACTGATTTTCTATATAGTTATATTGAATCATTTAAAGATAAATATCTGACAGCTCATACCAAAAGTCAAAATAAATTTTAACCAATCAGAATAGTTTGAAAATTTTCTTGGCCAAGGTGAGTAACTGTAATAACCTTCCAAAACATTCCTCAATGCGTGAGGACATGTCCAAATTTGATAAATAATCGGTTTTAGAATGTTTTCTTAGTATATCTCTAAATAAGTTGCAATGTTTGGTACAATAAAGAACACTTTAGTATTAAAATCATACTAAAAAATTGACTTATATTTCCGTACACAAAATTTTTGGATTAACCCCACATTAAATTTCGGAATACATGAGATACTTTCTTATGTACATAATGATATGCTTTCTATTCATCATATTTTTTACATTTCTAACTGATAAAATTCTGATCACTTTCGTTTATTTTGTGAAAAACAAATAAAAATAATATGTATGTGAACTAAGTGAAGTAACACTAAAATGTAAAACTTCGTAACTCAAACAAATTGATAAATCCAAAGTTGAACATTTCCATAATCGGAGTGACCAATTTAAGAGTAGAATTTGCTTAAAATTTCGGATTCACCAACACATGAGAATTATTTTACTACCATTAACGGCATGCACAAGCTTGTATTAAAAATATTAATGCTTACCTCATTTGCCACACTCAGTGGAAGCAACAATTCGATAAAGATTGAATATGTTTGGTCGGGAATCAGTGCATGATTGCTAGAGATGTTGGAGACAGCAAAATCTTCAGCTACTATCCACTGAGTCTGTTTACTAAGCAGATTCACCGTTGCTTTTGGAAGCACCTTTCCTCTTATGCTCGCCCCGTAATCAAAAAACAATGGAGCCTTCAGTAGCTTCGCTGGCATGGCGAACGAATACATAACGGAATAGAGGATGGCTGATATGACAAATAATATCTGTGCGGCAATGATTGCTTTGGTCGCCTGCACCCAAATGTCGTAGGATTAACTGAAGAAAATAAAGCATTATATACGCAGATCTAACCACCTGCCATGCAATCTTAGAAATGGAATGTCCCCAGTTCGTCACCATGGCGCCAAATGCCTCACGATTTTGATTTGTCGGATCAGAATTAGCTCGCCGGTGCGACCTGCGATTACTTCGCTGCGTTGCACCGATTGGCTGCCCAATCGATGCAGTAATTACTGCTTCAACCAAGGAAGCTACTATGTTACTCGTCATGTTGCTTAGTTGAAAATAGATGTTCCATAATTCAACTTTAAAAGTAATGACTGACCAATCATCCTTATTCTGAACACAACGACAAGGCGTTCTATACAAATAATATCTTCAAGTTTACATTTTGACACAAATCTATTGGTCACACTGTAAAAATTACAGATTAAATGAAACTTCTCAAATTATATTTTTAAGAAGAGCAAAATATGAACAATCCAGCAAAAAAATACTCAAAGTAGTGCAAATCACATAATTCCATTATCAGTGCATGTAATGGCATGCTATACCAACCTATAATACTTATCAATGTCACCTTTTGTATATAATGTTTCTGCATTTATTCTGATTAATTTCTCTATTTTTTTCTTAAGTTGTGGCCAAATCACAAAAAACACAAAGTATTGAATTTGTAAGGAATGTTCAGTTTTAACTGCCATTCTGTCTTACGCATTTATTCATATATGTACAGAGAGCATTAATGACCAACAGAGTAATTTTCTTCTTTTCAGAAGTTGAAAGTTGGGCCTGCATAAATTGGTTAATTTGCTTTTACAATCTTCTTTTCATGTACATTTAAACTGTATTTGAGAATGAGATGAGTAATATGATGAGCTTTGGCATTAGGAATTAACCCCTAATGGAGTTGATTCTATTCAGTAGCTGCGGTATGTTTCTCCAAAAGCTATGTGGATGTTTCAGTTTAGATTATGAGAGCAAGTTTCAGTAAATGATATTTTGTTGTCTTGATAAAGTTATCTTACTTCTATCAACACAATTCAGCATGTAATAATTTACACATTCTGTCACAGATTTCTTGTTTCCATTGTGTGTTACATTCCTAGCATTCAGTTATAAATGTTTTGAGTTGTTAAGACTAGCTGTATAGCAGTCAGAAATGCATGTTGCAGAAAAAAATGTAAAATATGTTTTACAAATAGAACCAAGATTTTATAACTTGTAAAAATGTTTTTTTTGTTATCAATGAACTTAAAGCATATTCTTGGGTTTTTTCAGTGGGAAATATGAATTCTTCATGGTAATGGCAGCAAACTCCCCTAATAATAATCAATTACAACAATTATCTGCAATAAAAATCAACTGAAACGTAAGATATCTGTAAGTTTCATACAATTATTTATAAATTTTAAAATAAACATTTTGCTTGACAAAAGTTTAATGAGTGAATGATAGCATGTATATATATTTAATTGTCCCATGCCTATATGATCAAAATATCTTCCATAAGAATACGTAGAAAAAAATTATTAGGCTTAAGTTAAAAAAAATGAAACTACTAGTTGCTTGATTTTTTGAGTTGCTAGAATTGATTCAGTTAACCTACTGTTAGTACTAGCAATTTTTGTCAACTGCTTTTATCATAACATATCCAAGTCATGTTGATTTCTGTTTTTCTCTAGCATACTTGAAGGATTTTAAGTAGTGCAACTGATTATAAAAATATAATCATAAGTTAAATTAAATTTTTTAAGAAAATGAGTTAGCACATTTTTATTTGAAGTATATTTTCAACATATGTATATATATATATATACATACATGCATATTTCTATACTTTTCCAGCAAGATTTGAAAACTAAAACCTAAACAGTATGATAAACTAGCTCAATAAAACAATACTTCGTTGCAGACTCTAGTACCAATACAATATCTCACAACTCAATTGAATGTGCTTAAACTTCATAAACAATATCATATAAAAGTAAAATTCACTTTGATGTAAATTCACAGTGATCTTCCATCTTAGGAATAATTAGAATTTTAGCAAATTCCGATGGTGTACAGAAATCCAGTTGGTAAATAATACTAATACTCTTAGGACTACAGCTATTCCTTGGGTCCACATGTTCAAGAATGTTCTACATTATGTTCTGTACCATATTACCTGATGATGGTCCACAAATCAGCCAATTGAAACTTTATTATGTTCTTATGTTGACTATACCTTAAAAATCGACCAACGGGAATTTGTACTCTGTTCTTAATGAGTCTGGCCATCAAGTTAAAGCTAGTCACAAATTATTATTTCATTTATTTTGTTTAAGTTTTCATTCATTGGTGAAAACACAGATACATGCACATGTATAGCACATACACAAGAGTTAGTAGACTTTATTTTTTTTGTTTTAGTTTCTTTTGTTGCTGTTAATTTGTTTTACTTGCCTTGTTAACTTTTCTTGATCTACTCTTGTTTTTTTTCACCTTTCCCCCTTGCAAGTTTTTAACCATGTTGTGTATGTTGGTTTGTGGAGCAGCATCATGGAAAAACAGAACAAAAATTCCAGTTGGTTGATTTGTGGAGAATCATCAAAATGAGAATGAAGCAAAATTCTTATTAATTGATTTTTTGGAGAATATTATAATATTTTGAAACCAAAGATTTGATACAGAACATTTTAAAGCCTGCGGATCTACGGCAGTTGTTGTTCTAACAAAAATGCAGAGGAAAAATTTTACCGATGCAGGCAGAACAACCAAACCGCTAGAGTATAAAAAATATGGGTACAGCCATTGACAGGAGCAGTACAAATGTAATCATCCAGCAGGAATGCTTATCACTCCAATGCAGTGTTTGCAGATATAATTTTTTTCAATTTTATTCAGCATTGAATATTTTTACTACATATTGAATAATTTAATTTTTTAAAAATTGTAGAAAGTGCTGTCAAATGAATCCTGCACTTTCTACCATGATCCTACAGGTAAGGTAGAACGCTTGGGCTCAATCATGCCTGACAATACGTACTTAGAGGTAGAGGTGGAACATCCGGATAGAAATCTCTGTAGTGTTTAACTGCAGTTCCTAGATACAGAAGCTAAAAATATGCAACTCAATGCAGGACTAATGAAGGTGAGTTTTTCTGCTCTGCAGCTAGAAAAATACATGTAATTATCTTTCAAATTCAATACATACAAGTTAATTTCTTAATAATGTAAGATCATTTAGAGAACAGAGACCTAAAGATTGAGGTCAAGGACTTGCAAGAAGGTAATAATTATGTAACGTTACTCTTTCTGTGCATTCAATGTTTTGATCATTAAACTTTTTAGTTTTGCTTGATGTACGTACTGCGTCACTGCAAAATTGTCAAGATTTGCAATGAAAAAGAGTCAAAGAAACGAGAAAAAATAAAACTTGGGAAGCTTGCAAAACTAGTGAGATGGATCAACAGCAACAAAAGAAACATAAGGAAGAAAGGAAAGCAAGTCTATTAACTATTGTATGTGCCACGTGTTTGTGTACATTTTACTTTCAATAATGAATGAAAATATAAACATAAAGTCTATAAAAGAATAATTCATGAGTAGCTTAGAGTTGATGACTAAATACACTCCAATTAGCTGATTTGCAGAGAATCATTAGAGTAAGAATACAATAAATTTCCATTTGCTGATTTTTAAAGAGTCGTATAACAATATGGAACAGAATATATAATATGAAACATTCTTGAACATGTGGATCTAAGGCATAGTTGTAGTCCTAACATGCACGCATGAAAGTTAACAAACTTGCTTTCCTTTTCATTCTCTTGTTGCTTCAGTTGCTGTTTGTCTATCTCCATTGTTTTGCAAACTTTCTTTGACCAATTCTCTCTTGCTTCTTTAACCTTTTTTTTGCAAGTCTTGCTAAACACTGATATGATGGAAAAAAGTCCTGATACAATGAAAGCTGCATATTTGATAATAAAAGTTCAGAAAATATTATAAAATTAACTTCAAAAAGAAGTTAAAATGAGAGTATTGTTTTATATGAGAACAATATGTCATGAAATTACATTATTATACAAAATTGTTGGTTGAAGAGATGAATATAAAAATGACTATAGTTACATATATTTGTTCAAACACAAATACTAAATGCAGGCTGAGAGCATAGCATCATATATACTAAATAAAGTTGTTCTGATCTATGAAGAAATGGTAAGCAAGACAATGCTGATACAATGTCCTCGGTCAATCGCAATACTATTGGAGTCATTGCATCATTAAATGAAGTTGTATTATAACTTTTTTCTTGTTTTTATCCATTACATTATTTTGTTCTGATACAATTCTGTTTTGGATTTGGATTCATTTCAAATTTTACAAAAAATTCTGTATTTAAAATCAGATGCATCAAAATTTTGAAAACAAGTCCAGGTATCAAGTTTTGAACCATTAATCCATCTAGGGTTTTTATATATGAGCAGCACATTTTTCTAAGTTTTAGAAATAAATAAGAACTTTCTTGTAAAATTCAAAATCTTTCATTGAATGTTGAAATTTTCTATAATTTTAGAAAATGTTACATGATTGGCCATGGAAATTTACAAGAAAGTTTTTGGAGGAATTGCAATATCTTTTGCTTGCACAACTAGATTCTTTACTTTATTTTCTAGTCTGCTGAATTTGGCTTGATTTATAATTGTGATGTGATAAAGCCCTTCAGTTCATTTAGTTTAGAAGTATCAAGCAAAAAGATCTTTATAATTTTTTGCAGAAATGCTATACTTTTAGGAGTTTTGAACCAATTTGTTGTACTTATTTGTCTATCATCACTTGTTCTGAGCATCAATCTACAATGTATAGTTAGCATTAGGTACCCAAATGACAGCATTCCGTTAGGTTGGAGCGCTTCTTGCAGCTTTAGTTGTGACAATACTTAAGAACTTGTGTCTGAAAGAATTGAATTATTGCAGATCTATCACTTTGTGAATGATATTCTGTAATATTTTGTAGAAATTATCAAGATGGCAACGCATCACAATGTTGCAAAAATATCATTCTCCAAACTGAAAGACTTTGGTCAATGTTTGATCCTCGTTGTGTCTTATCAGGAAGTGGTATTGGGGCAGAAAATTTTTGAAGTTCTCTATCCATTCCAGTATATTCAAGGCGTGTAACGGGATCTTACAATGAGCCAGGTAGTATTCTTACTCCTGGTGGCAATACTTGCTCTCATCATAGCTGCAAAGAACAGTACGTTTTTTGGTGGGATTAAAGCTACATGGTGCACATATATATATATTTATATTAGTATATACTTTTTCCTAGTGGAGGGAGTGGTTGTGACCTACAACCTGGGGGTGCAAATAATTGCTGTGTGAGCAATATCAGAAATGCCAACCAGTTATGCACAAAAGAATTCAAGCCTTCTTGTGTTATGATTGATACTGATGAACCCCCCCTCCATTAAGTATCAAGTACCAGCAAAGCATCAATGTGCCAACTTGAGGTAGATATGCAGATGGCTCATTTCCAATTAATGAGAATTTTTATTCAGTCAGCTTCATTCTAATTTATTTTCTGCATCTATTTGCTTGACTCATGCAATGATGCATGCTTTTATTTTAATATTTGAACACATATTTTTTTTCTAGATGCCATCAAAAACTATGATTAATTTTGTGTATAGTGTACAAATTTACATTGTACCTCATGTACAGATACTGAACTTCTGATTCATATACTATCTTGGCTAAATTTACTTGTTGCTTTACCATACATTATTTAATGGAAGTAATTGATTCCTTCGTTGTAGTGAGCTAGTGATTAAACAACAGCATCCATAATAGGTTGATACTTCAAAAATTGCTAAATTTGCACACTTAATAATGAAAGATGGATATCATTTCTTGCAGAAAAGTTTCAAGTATCAGGGCTGTGGCAGATTCTTAGGGTACTTCAAAATATATTTTAAAAGTCTGCAAAATAGGACCAACTCATAATTGGACGGTACTAGTTAATAAGTTTAGTCCCAAAGCATAAATTAAGCTTAGATTTGTAAGATCAAAAGTCCTAAAAGCAAAGAAAGTATATTTTGCATGCTGCTTATGGTAGATAGTTTCTCAAATCAGTTCAAATATTGCCATTAGGGTAGAGAATTACTATTTTTTCTTGTGCATTTCAAGGCACAGAAAATGATTACAGCATACAACGTTAACACAGTGCTAGCATTATCTGCATGTTTTTTACGGCAACTCAAATGCATAGTTTTTTACTCTGTTCCTAGCACCTAAATATACTATCACTTGTTTTTGATAATTTCTGGATCAATATTATATTGAATTATTTCCTTTAGATATCTGTATTATTTTTAACTAGCTCATGAAAACTACAGGCTTACGTAATTTCTATAATTGAAAAATGACTTTGGACCTCAAGTTGATATTAACAGCATAGAGTAAAGAGTATTATTAATCATTTAACAAGTTCTTTTGGAAAATAATCATTTGACATTCTTTTCATTTAATGTGATCATTTGTGATTACTTGAAAACTTTTTAGCAGCTTTCCGGATTGAAGGTGTGCTACGCACTAAAAGCGAATCTCAGCAATGCCAAAATTAAAATATATATTATTTATTTGGTAATAACTTATTTTCAGAAAATATAATAAATCGTCAGAATAAAAGTTTCTCCAGCCAAGACATTTTCAAACGACTTGATTTGGTTAAGCTCATTAATTTATTCTAAAGAATGATTTGATAGAAACCACAATTGATATTATATAATTTATTGCATTTTTGGAATACATTTTTTTCACTATTTTTTTTGGCAAGGCTTGAGATTCAGCGATACCTGTCTGAATGCATTTCACAGTGTTCCAGTTGTCATTCATTGTTTTAAAATCTAATTTACAAGCATCATTTATGATGAAATTGATTAACAGAAAAAATTGCATTTTATCCATATATTTACAGCATATCGTCAATATTCTTTTCCTCTAGGTCAAACTTTGACTCTATTGCTTGAGCATGCATTAAGTAAGCCTAAAACAAAAAAGAGATAAACGATTAGGTCTTATAATTAAGAATTTTTTTATTTCTATATCCATTCAAGTTGTAGAAGTGAGCCTAGACTGTTTGAATAGTTAGCGAGTGTATATTAAAGTATTGTGTGGCGATAATGAAGTTAAAATGAATTTATACCTCTACCATGTCTTGGGCATTCCGTTTATGCGCTTCCCACTTCAACTCACTGTCATCAACTGATTTGGCAAAGAGAGAATTTAAACGCTTCACAATAAAACAATTATTTAAAGTTACTTCTCACCAAACTTCATGTTTACGGTTGGCCATGTAGGCTCTTTTATAAAACTAGGCTTGACAGTCGCTTTCGGATTGATTTTGTGATGCTGCGAACAAATGATGGTACAAAATATTGCGAACACTTCATGAATGATAAGAACATCCGCTTACCGCTGTGGAATCCATTCTTCTCAAGAATTCCCTTAATGCACATAAAATTCAAGCAAATAACTTAACAAACGCCGCTGTTTAATCGAAAGAGAAAAATAGTTAAACTTACATTGCAGACTTATTTATATCCATTGACCAGGGATTCATAATAACATGAACATCTCTCACATACTTGAAAAGAGCAATAGCTTGTTCCCGCTTGAGTTTTGGCATACTTTTATCTACAGATCACTCGTTTGATCCCTTTAAAAATAGAAAGAAAGGATTATGTTTATAAACTAATGTCAACTTTAAAAATTCCAGGAGTAATAGATAGGGTTTCCAAAAAGAGGTAATAGTATCGTAAATTGTCGATACTTTGATTTACCACCAGAAAAAAATTTAAAAAATTTAAAAAATTTAAAAATATTAAAAAAATTTGTAGAAATATGAGCAGCACATAAAAGCTATACTCTGTGCTCATACACATGTAGCCATATTTTTTTCAAACTGAATCATTTGGCACTAGGAAAATACAGCTTGTGTCACTCCAATGATATCTTCAGTAATATATAAAGAAACTATGTGTTTGAATGTGGCATTAAAATGCTGTAACATTTTGTAATTACAGATATTTCAATGCAGATAATTAACAATGCTTTAGGATGCAGAGATATAAATCCAATTATCATTTCTTTTGCTCTGAAAGTTTTTTAACCATAACCTCTTATTTTATTCTTAGTTTCTTTACTTTTTCAAAGGAAAATACCTTTCAAAATTTTAAAATGCAGCATTTTTCATGGAGCATGAAAGTCAGATATATGTTCCTTCAAACTAGTTGAAGAGCATATTATTTTAATGTAGTCTAAGTCTATAAACTGGGCATTGTATCTGGTCACATATCCACCTTTTGCTTTCTTTTGAACCAACAACACAATGATGATATGTTGTACACAAAACTACTGAACAAGTATGATATAATCTAAAAATATACTTTGACAAAAATTCACAGTTTAAAGTATTTGAAACAATGAAACTAAACAGTAAAGCTACATAAATTTAACAGTTTTTGAATGCTTCACCACACATAAAAACTCAATAAGCTCATCAAGATTTAAAACAGTTTTTTTAATAGTATACATCAAAAAGATGCAAATATGTCAAATACCAGTGTAGTCATTTATGGTTTGAAAGATCAATACTTTGATTTAGTTGTAAAATTTAAAACAATAGTTCTGAAAAGTTCATCAAATCTATATGTTGTAGCATGTTATGATTGTTGCATCCAAAGATGAGTGATGTTGCTCTCAGTATATTATGAAAACAATATTACTTATTTCATTTTATGCTGCTTAAATTAGTACTTTGAATTATACAATTGATTGTAGTCATTTTTGTCATATGGTAAGTAATTGGAAGTCTCACTTCCAATAACACATGTCTTACCTCTAAAGTGCTTATTCCTGAGGTTGTTATGTACTATTATGATTATATCTTGAGTCTCAAATTGCTTTCCTTGTTCCTTGTACTCTGATATTGCATGCTGTAATGCAAATTAAATTGTGGTTCTGACAGCATTTCACATATACATTTTTGTTACCTCAATAGGAACATATGGAAACACTTTAAAGTATTAGTGAAATTATACTGAAAACATTTAAAGTAGTCACAAGAATAAAAATACTTTTTGGTAATCAAAAGTTTTGTGTTAAGTACTTTAGGTTCACTTTCATTATGTTGTTGAAATATCATGACATAACTTAATGGTATTATACTTTATTTAAAGTACAACAAAACTACTGCTACAATGCTGGCAGCAAATAAATATGAAAAAAGAAGGAGGTAAGCAAATCTAAACATAAACTAGTGTCAGGGAAAAGACCTAGTTTTGTTAGAAATTGATATTTACACTGTGCTTTCTATTTAAAAATTATATGTTAAAAAATATTGTTTGAATTTGACAGCAATATTATTTGCAATGCGTTGACAAGATTTGCTCTTGGCAACACATGATACTGATCTATTTATATGTTACTCTATATTTTTCTGTTTGCATTTTCTTGTCCTATCTGAACGCGTAACAACATGTTGATGGATTCTGACAGTTTACCAAGAGTAACAACTTAAAATAAAATGAGCAAAAATATATCTCCAGAGATGATTCCACAACTAATGCTGCAGAATCAGCTCTTGCAGTATCAAGTAGAAAATCTACAGTAGCAGTTAATATCAGATGTATGAGAAGATCATGTTTCTGTATTGGAACCCTCTCCGCCAATAGTTTCAGTCCAAAATGCTAACAGTGAACCAAAGATTCTCTTCCCTAATACATTTGACAGCAATTGAAAAAATTCTAGAGCTTTTATAGTACAACTCAAACTAATATTTTGCACACAACTACTACAATTTAGTACAGATAACTCAAAGGTCTTATTTGTGACCAACTTATTATGAGAGACAGCATTCAATTGGGTAATGCCATACTTGGAATCAGATCAAACAGTGCTAAGCTCCTTTGAGTCACTTGAGCGGATGTTTTCTATTTTGAAGATATCAATCACCTGCAACAAGCAGAATTCAAACTACTTCAACAAATACAGGGAAAATATTTGTCAAGTGAATATGTTTCTAGTTTTCACCAATTATCTATGGAGTTAAGATAGTTTGGAACTACTTTAAATGTCATTTTTACAAAGGCCTCAACAACTAAATCAAGAGCTCTTTATGCAATTATGATTACTCTATGAAACACCAAAGAATTTAATGATTTAGTTGCATGTATTAACAACTGTCATTCAAAGCTTAGACAAGAGTTATGAAGCTATCATTATGACAATTCTACAAGGCACTATGTAAGAAGCAAAAATTTTCAGAAGTTAAACGGATAATACTAGTAGCAATGATATGGTGATTAGAGCATTTTAAGGGCCTATATCTTCTGCTGAGCATGAAAGACATTTTTGAGATATACTGTCTTTGCACTTTGAAGAATCT
This sequence comes from Vaucheria bursata, assembly GCA_032358265.1. Classification (NCBI taxonomy): domain Eukaryota; class Xanthophyceae; order Vaucheriales; family Vaucheriaceae; genus Vaucheria; species Vaucheria bursata. Next base: position 76,396 of record JAULBW010064188.1, read on the forward strand.
GGTCAAATGAAAAATTTGTGTCAAACACAAAATAAATTGTAGAATTATAATGAAGACAATAATAGAGATAATAACAAATTCCCAGAACCTGCTACACTTTTGACAATAAAGAAGCTAAATTAAACACAGATACAATGGTTACTTTCTTTAGCTGATTTTAATATCCAAATTACTTTTTAACCTGGAGTTTAAAGAGGAAAACCCAATGTATTATGTTGAAGAGTTGATTATCAAATTAAATCAGATGATGATCAATTAAAGGGTCAAGAGTAGGCATTTTTACAGAAGCATAAATTCATTTTGAAGTTTGCTCACAAAACGAACAATGTGACATTACTGGAGCAGATAAAGTTAGCTTAAGCAGAAGAAGGAATACTTCAAAGACCCTTTGAAGATAAACATTACCAAGTTGAAGATGATTGCCTTCAATCTAGAGACAAAATTGTCACTCCTTGTTCATTGAAATTTACACTTCTAGAAGCTTATCACAAATTGCCTTTGGCAAGCCATCCTGACGTTAATAAAAACATTCAAACTATAATCTTATTTTTATTTGTGGCCTACAATTTGAAAAGACTACAATTCTTATGTAATTTGCATGAACTTTGTGCCCATTCTAAGCTGGATTGCAAAAAGCCAGTTGGATTATATTCACCTTTTATACTTTTGCCATGTCCATGGCATTTGATTTCAATGGATTTGATTACTAACCTTCCTCCAATAAGAGGGAGGGTAGACTCTGCATCAGTAATTGTCAACCAATTTTTAGAAATGGCTTATTTCATGGGATGCTACAAGATAATTTATTTGTTCCGATTGGCCAACTTATTCATGGAACATATTGTTCAACTTCATGATTTTTTGTACAATATAATATTCAATCAAGGAACTATATTTATATCAAAATTTTGGTCAATTTTTTTGAAGAACTATGGAGTTTTGTAATTGCTTTTGTTTGTATATCATATGCAGACCAATGGTCAAATAAAATGGGTAAATCAACATTTAGAACTCTACCTTTAAATGAATTCAGATCAACAACAGCAGAACTGGTACACTAATTTATCAAAAGCAGAATTGTGTTACAACTCCAGATTTTATTCAAATATTAAAATGTTACCTTTTTGCACTAATTATGGGTATGAACCTATACTCAATGAGTCAACTGAATTTTTACCTGTTTCTCCACCAACAGTTCAAGATTATGTGTAACCCATTCAAGATAATTTTGAAGTAATCTGAAAAGAGTTAAAAGGTACAAGTAATTTAGCAAAGTACTTTGCAGACAAGAAATGACGTGACAAAGGATTTTAGGTTGGTGATAAAGTACACTCAAGTAAACAGAATATTAGGACAACATGACCATGTTCAAAACTGGATTGGAAGAAAATTGGACCTTTTCAAGTTGTAAAGAAGATTAGTTCAGTTGCCTACAAATCAAAATTATTGTCTAGTATGCCTAGAGTTCATGATATGTTTCATGTATCACCAGTTCATATTAATGAGTAAAGATTTCTACACGGTTGAAGACATTATAGATGCAAAAAAATTAAAGAAAAATTTTATTTTTTGGTATTGTGGAAAGACTATCCTGATGGAGAAAATTCATGGGAACATAAGGAAAACTTGATGAACTGTGACAAACTGGTTGAAGGTTTCAAGAATCATTTTCATAACCATATGGAAACTATAGTGAGGGGGGGGGTGTGTGTGTGTCAGGAATTGATTTGTACACTATGCTTTCTCTTTAAAACTATACATTAAACAATACCATTTGTATTCAACCACAGTAAAATGTGCAATGTGTTACTGAGAGTGAATCTCATCAACATATGGTACTGATTTATTAATATATTACTATACATTTCCCTGTTTGCATTTTCTTGTCCTGTCTGAACATAGCAGTATATTGACAGATTTTGACAAGTTTTATTTAAAACCAATGATGTGTCTAGTATCTGTATTGCAAGCATATAAAAAAAGCACCAGCAATATTTCTATGAAATTAGATTGTAGCAGCTGATTAACCTATTCTAAATACCATTGAGTTATGTACATTAACTTTAATCTACATGATGTTCATACTGTCAAGATTTACAGTTACTGCTGCAGTTTCCATTTAAGACTGTGATCCATTATTTATAATACTTACTTTCAGTTCATACTTTCAGTTCTACTGTTCCAATTCAATAGATAAGTAACTGAGATCTTTTGACAAAACTCTTTGTGTTATTTCTTTGAATTTCCTTGCTGAATTTATCACTGATAAAACTTTATTCTTTCACCTGCATTATCCTGACAACTATCTGTAATTGCATTTATCATTTGCCTACTCTAGCCAGAAAATTACTTTTAATTTTCACTTTCATTTTTCAATTTGTCAATCTCTACAAACCACCATCTGTTAGTCTCGGCAAATAACTGAACAGATTCAGTTTCAAGACCTAGTTATTGACAAGATGAAACAAAGACTGAATAAAGACAAGACAGGACAGGAACTATAATATACAGTATAGTTATATGACTGATTTTCAAGACTGCTAAGGTTACTTACATGATTAGAAGTAAATCTTTTAAATAATATATTTTATAGTTCAAGTTAAATAATGATCCACCGTAAACTATTGCCCAAGTTCAACAATGACTCATTGAAAACTATTGATGAAGTTCAACAATGACTCACCACTTTTTAGATAATCCCATTTAACTGATTTTAGTCTTTATTGGATGCTGCAATCCTAGCACCATCTCTATGTTAGTGCAATCTCTGTTATTTAATTAGTATAAGTCACCATTTTCCTTCTTATTTATATAACTATATACTCTTTTATTTACATTTTCTTCACTTTATTCTTACTTCATTGCTATGATCCTCATGATCTCAGTATCAGCACCTTTTTTCACCAAACATCCTAATATGTCCTGATTTTGGATATACATTCTTATTGTGTCAAGACCAATGAATTGTATATACATATAGTCCAAGAAACTAAAAAATGTAAAGCACGGAATATTATGCACATACTACTTTATCATTTGTCTTATTGCCTGTGTTGATGAGAGTAAATCTTGTCAACATTCTACAACTCATTCCACACACATACAAGTTGAATTAGATTGTATAACCACAACTCCCTGAAGGAATTATATACAAACATAGAAATACAAAAATAGATGACGGCGAAACATATTAGGTCCTGACATGTTGTACATAAAATAATTTATTTCTTGGAAACTTACCAGTAGAAGAGTTGAGTATATCCCTGTAAAAGTAGCTTATAATAGCAAATGAGCAAAATTATGTAATAATTTTCTTTTTGTACTACCTATTGTTTTCAAATAATGCAAAAATTAATAGTCACATAATTATGTTTCATCCGTCATGGATTTTATTCTTTTTTTCATTATTTGTTTTAGAGTATTTGCTTAAGTTGTAGTGTCTTTTACCTATTATTGTACACTTTGTAATAGCTAAAGCTTAATTTCTCTCATGTTGTGCATCACATAAAATACAATCATACACAATCCATCATAAAAATTTGACTAAAAACTATGAATGTTGCCATTATATTTGTCGATTTTCACATGAAAAAAACCTTTTTGTATGTTTCTTTTGTCCACAGAATAAATGACTTACACACACAATTATACATAACTTCAATGAAAAAAAAGAATACAATAGATTGCTTGCCTGAAAAATTCTAACTTTTTCAATGTACAGGAATAAAGAGCTTTACAGCACCTAAAAGTTAATGTTACAAAAATTACTAAGAAAAGAAATGGAAAGTGAAGGTAAAAGATATACAACATGCTGTGATTATAATCACAGTGCAAGGCAACACAAAAAAAGATGAGATAGAAAACAATGGTATAGTAAAGACTGTGTACACTTATTTAACATGCTATGGGAGCATGCAGCTTAGGGAAGCATACTTCTTCTGGGAGAAGTAGAGAAAAAGTGTAAAGTGAATTAGAAATTATCATAACAGAGTTTGAGAATATGCAATTACAAAATTGCAATTGCACAACCTCTTTAAATTTTCCGTAAGGACCAGAAGAATCACAAAGATGAACTGTTTAGTTGGAACCGGATAGTTGTAAAGAAAAACATAGATTGATATGGATCACAGGAACGGGTCGTGAGTCACAGGTCACATCTGGAATAGGAATCGAAGTAGTAACAAAGAGAAATCTTTACACTTACAAAACTAATATAACAAATGTGATTACATCTTTCATGCGTTATGTTCATATTGGTTCAAAATCTAACATTATTTGCATAATAATATAAATAGTCATGTAGCCAATGTGATGATGTTTACCAACTATAGTATGTATAATGTATGATCATAATGAAACAGCTCGAACATATTTTTATTTTGTCAGTTCAATTAATGCTTCAAATTTTATTTTAACTACCATGTGGACCAATAATTGACTTCTACATTCTAGCAAAAGAGCATTGATCAAATATATATGGTGCTGAAGATCATAACATCCCCCATGGTAAAAAACAAATTGTTCATTTAAATCAGGTGTTCAGGTTAAAGAGGTTCATCGGAACTAAATAAGGAGTGTATGTTCTAAAAATCGTTCAAGAGAAATGCTTGGATAAAGAGGCATCCGACTTGGATTTCACTGTAATTCTCGAAATACCAACCTGGGTATATAAATCATCCCGAATCGGGCCGGATTTCATTCGAATAAAGAAAATCGATCGAAGATCCATTCAAGCCATCGCTTCCTATTTTTGATTCCTTGTTTTCCATTAATCGTTACTCTGCACATTTAAGAATACAGAGCGAGAAACTCCAAGTAAATAATGAAGACTGCTGTTCTTTCTTTCCTCGGCCTCGCTGCTTGTGCGCAAGCCTTTGTACCAGCACCTCAACCTGCTCGCGTTCAGGTCAGCGCGTTATGCCTTGTTCAAAGGACATAATTATTAACATTTTTTTATTGCAATCATGCGTTGCAGTAGGTATTTTATAAATTATTATATGCAGAAATTATATTCATCTTGCCAGTGATTATTTTTTGGCAGGTTGCAGTACGCGCAACTGCTGATGCAGATGATGTGCGATCAATTTCGTTGCCATTTGCGGCAAAGCCTGTTAACTTAAATGGCGAACTCGTTGGGGATGTAAGTTCATTTATATTTAACAGCATTATTTGATATCCATATGATATCATAAATTTTAGCGTATGTAACGTGCTCTAACTAGTATAATGTTACCATTTAACACTCTAGGTCGGCTTTGATCCTCTTAAATTCTCTAACAACGGTGATCTGGCTAAATTTCGCCGGGCTGAGTTGAAGCACGGCCGTGTCGCCATGCTCGGAGTTCTCGGTTCTATCCTTCAGGAGAGCTACTCAATCCAGGGACCTGATTTCAAAACAACCAAGAATCTTTTTGCTGCCATCACTGACGCTCCCCCTCTTGCTATCCTTCAAATATTTGCCTTCGTTGGTGCATTCGATGTAGCCACCACCAAATGGGAAGAGGCCAACGGTCGAGTACCCGGAGATGTTGGATTTGATCCTTTACGCCTTAGCAAAGATGGTATTAACGAAACATGGGCATTATCTGAGCTTAAACACGGACGTCTTGCTATGATTGCAATGTTCGCTTTCCTCGTCCAAACTCTTGTTGAGCCTAACAAATCTATTCTTGAACAGACCTACGATTGGGCAAAATCGTTTGGATAAGTTTATTGTTAAATATGACAAGTGTGACAAGATGTCGTTATAAACATTATTTATTCAATCAGTACTGGTTCTCTTTGTTTATGAATTTGATTTGGTTCATTCTAGCTCCGTTTGAAAAAATGATTTATAAAATTTTTTTGTGTCCAATGTGTTGATTACTGGCAATTTATTATCTAAATTATTGATGCTATCTGAAGGATTTTTACTATCTTTTTGAAATGTTGCTGCTGTTTCTTCCAGTTACAATTACACCTCATTATCAAAAATAATGCTAATCAATTGAAATGAGTTAGAAAAGTATTACATGGTAATCAGTAATATCTAAACATTGCGAAAATATAAATTTCTGACTTTATGGAGTCGGTAGACCTTAATGATAAGTTCAATTTTTTAAAGTGCGATGTATAAGTAGGAAATTATCTTTACCAGTGTTTATAGATTCTCTTCTATTTGGAATTATTTCCTTCAATTTTGGATCTGAATACCGCCAACAAATGAAGTTCTCAAAATTTATTTAGTGCTTCCTCCAAATTTTGGTAAAAAATCATGAATTCCACAGATATTTTTAATTGCAGGTAGAGTATATTTGGAAATTTATGTCGCCAGCTCCCTATCACAATTTTCCCTCTTAAAAACTGCTGATGTGGTTTAAATTGTACGATATATTTATGCTTGAAACTTAAAGATTAAAAATTGATTTTTAGGGATATGTACAATAAATTACTCTTAGAAATCATTTCGAAACAGAGTGTTCAACCTCTAACTATAAATAACTCAGCGATGCTAGTTAATTGTGAACATAATTTAAAAAATCTCCCAGCTAAAAAATATATCTTGCAATTTTAAATTTAATTTTAAATTGATTTATCTAAATATTAATTATATTTCATGGTGCAAGGTTGCAACTAGTTTTATCATTATTTGAATTAATAATTTCTTTCTCAATTCTCGGATTTATTCCAATTCAATGCTGTCCAAGAAGTGGCTGGAATATAAATTTTTGTGTCAGTCATGACAAAAAAGATATACAAAAATTTTTGAAATGCCTAAGTAATAGATTTGGGAAGCAAAATATCCTTATAATTCTACTTTATCTGTTCCGCTGTGTTTTGGAAAATGATAATTTTTCACCATTCATTAAATTAATAACCATAAATAAGTATTGATGGCGATCGTGTTGACTTTCATGGATACTTTGTTTCTTACAATTCTAAGAAAGTGTATATATGTATAACATGAACATGGTAAACAACATACAAATGCACATTAGTTTGTGCATTATAGGTTATTACATGCATAAATCTCATCAAAAATTATTTACTATGTTAATAAACGAGATCTTTCAGAGCTAAGTATAACCAAAATATTTCTTTTTTGCCCAATCTTCATTAAGTAGCTCTTACCAGTTGTTTGCTATCTTCCATCAGTACCAACCTTTTCAAATGTGTAGCTATAGTTTGCTCTCTTAAGTACCTAGAAAATCACCAATTGAGCCTCCAAAAAGTCATAATTTACCTTTAGAGGAATCATTATTGCTTGGCTTTGGAAATGAGATGAGATCAAATGGAATGTACATTGCAACCTAATTGCCACAAAGAAAAGTTGGAATATCATTGCAACTTGGACAACTGGAAATGAAGTTGTTGAAATGCTGGTGACACAAAACTGCCAGCAGAGTCCTGTTTCAGGATTGAATCTCATGAAATAGTTTTTTGAATTTCATAATTTGTTGCTCTCTAGCCCTTCAATGCTTCAAAGGGTTTGAAAATGCCATCACCTCATTCTTTATAAATCAGTTCAAAATTTAACATAACTTTCCATTTTTGATTTAAAGAAATAATTTTTCTGCGTTGCAGTATGATATTGAGAGCTGTTACAAAAAACACAGAATAACAAGAAAAAACACTGTTGTGGAAGTGACGAGGAATAAAGTACTAAAGAGTGCATCTACAACATGGCTGGTCATGTCATCGAGACATGTTTCTCGTACAGATTTACGTATTATTTCATATTTTTTTCTGTTGTCATTGTTATTTTATATTACGTTGCTAAAATTTTAAGTTTTCAAGTATTGTTCTGGTATAACTTTGATGAAACTTTGGAATATAATACTCTTCAATGTTTGCAATTTACTTCAATCGCTTCATTGGCCGAAGATTTTTACACAAGTTTAGTTTTGTTTAAAGTATTTAAATTCATGTCTGTCGTCTAAAAGAATAAAACACATTTCGTTGTAAGACTAAAAGTGGTGATATTATTCATATTATTACGAATCATCAGAGTCTTTGTTGTGCTCTTGACTGAGTTGTGATAGCCCTTTCATTTCTTATCATCATTACATCTCAGTTACTAATGGAACTTGACTGCTCTAATCAATATTTTTCTGTATTCCGCACTGGTCTTTTCCGAAATAAAGTTGCACTAGTTACTGGTGGTGGAACAGGTATCGGGTATGCTTGTGCTAGAGATCTTGTTGCGCTAGGTTGCAACGTTATAATTGCAAGCCGCAAAACTGATGAATTAGAAAAAGCAGCTGAGAGGCTTAGAATCGAATTGAAAACTTACGATCAATCTTCTATCGGTTCAGTTCATGTTCAATATCTAGATCTAAGCAAGCCAGAAACTATTGAATTCTGTGTCAAAACTGCTGTTGAAACTCTAGGAAGGTATTGATCCTTGTACCCAAAATATGTGCAACAACTGAACAGTCAAAATCGTTATGCAGCTCATATAAAAATATCGACTTGACCTTCGCCAATATTTCGATATGAAGTTGCGATGAAAATGCTGAATCCAAACAGGAATTGAGTATATTCTAGTTCACGTTAAATTCATGGAAAAAACTATGATGATTTTTTACGTTGAGAATCATTCATATGCAAGCTACATCATTTAAATAACATTTAACACTGATGTATGATAGAGCTTTAAAATTATTCATTTAAATGATTGGTGCATTCTTCATGTCAAGAACCTTAAACAATGTTTTTGAAGATAGGCTTGAAGAAAAAAATATTCTGCAAATGATATGGAAAAACAATCTGCTTGTGGATTAAAAACGCACCTATAATATATTTTTGAATTTGAGGCAAGAAAATAATTATTTTTGGACTTTAAAACTAGATATCATTCATTTCCAGCCATTTTTCACCATTACTTTATTATTTCCAGTGCACTGCTGAAATAATTTTTTTGAGCAATTTAAGATCACAATAATATTTATTTTAGCAATAAGATTACTAATTGAGAGTTATAATATGTCAAAAAAATTATCATTTTTTACTCATTTAAAATGGTTTTATTAGTACATTATTATAATTTTGCCCCTGGATTTTAGAATGCAAAACTTAGGACACTATAAAAAAACCATTTTGGTACTTCAGCTGTAGAGGCTTATTGAATTTCCACAATTTTCAATGAAAATATTAGATTGGACTTTCTTGTAAATAATGCTGGTGGTCAGTTTTTATCTCCTGCTGAGGATATATCTGTGAATGGATGGTCATCTGTACTGAGACTATGCCTATCTGGAACTTTTTTTATGTGTCAAGCTGCTCATAAGTATTGGATGGCTGAAAATGGTGGTTCTATAGTAAATATCACTGCAGCTGTTCAAAATGGATATCCTTCGATGGCTCACAGGTATAGAATTAAAACTTGGACTATTTAAAGGAACAATGATATTTAACTTGCTTAAATAAAATAATGTAAGCAGATTTGAGTGGTACATTTTCATCACCATAAAAATGTGGACTTAGCTATCAAACTCATCCCAAATTCACACCATCTAAAATAAGTGTCTACGCTAATCGCAGTAAATGGTGCACCTAACTATTTTTATTGAATCTATTATCCTGCACAGCTAGAGCTAAGTATTTACGCTGTCCATAAGCAGCTGCAAATACCATTTTATGTGGGTAATGATATATTTATTGGTTTGCACTTATTAAAGTTCCTAGAGTTAAGAACTGTTGATGCACCCATAAAATGTATCAAGGAGCTATACTTAAAAATCTTATCAAAGTATGAATTTTTTTAAAAGTCATGCAGAAATGACATTGATTCATTTTCAACTGTAGCAAAGAGTTCGTGTTAAAGATAAATTTAATCTGCAAGCTTAAACGTACATGGTCCAAGTGTTCAAGACTATATTTGAGTAAATTTATTGTTATTTTGAATTATGAATTTGGGATTGTGTCGTTTTTTTTATTTTTCGGGGAAATATTATCATTATTTTGTTCAATCATCCTTTATAGGTTGAAAAATCAATGTTCTAATAGTGCAGCTATATTATTGCCAAATCATGCAGTATGCACATAAAAAAATGGATTTCAGTAATCGTAATTGCTGAATTGTGGAGACTATTTCAATTTTCACCTAAATATAGAAATGATCAAAAATGGAACCTAATTTAATTTCTTTAGTGGAGCAGCACGTGCCGGGGTTGAAAATCTATCAAAGACTCTATCGCTGGAATGGGTGGGTTGTAGTATTCGAGTAAACTGTGTGGCACCTGGAATTATCTGGACTGATTCTGGGGCACGAAACTATGGTGGTGCAGTCGACACACTTCTTCCAACTTTACTAGACACAATACCTGCAGGTACGCGTATGAAAATATTTGTTCAATCCTGTTACGCAAAGTTTTTAAAATTTATTTTATTTCATGGATACTAAACTTCGGATAGAAATGAATTTGTCTGGACCACCAAAATTACTTGTTACATCCAAATATCTGAAGCTTAACTTTGCATAAAATTCCTTGTTCGTTTCTTTGCTATAAGCAAATATTTGAAGTTTGCCATGTACCACCATATTTTTTTCACTTAGAGTTTGCTACATGAAAGACTCATCATAGCATCTTTCTTGCCCAGTCGTTTTTCAACTGAGTTTTCTAGTCTATTCTTATTGGATCTTCACCTCTGAACACATCCCACTCCACTTGTCAATCTCCTAAAGAAGCATTGTCATGTAGTTAAGGATATTAAGTAGGCACTCGACTTCCCCAACACAATGTATCCCATTATTGTTTTAATTTTCATATGAAAATATAAATAACCTGCAACTAGTACATCAGTCTCCCCGCGGGTTAAACCCTTCCTGCAATGTGGTTATTTCCGTGAAATATAGTGAAATGCCCTTGCTGTGCTGTAATAATTAAGGTTTAAAGCTTCATCCGGAGTTATGATAAATGAAAGCAATTTCATTCTGCCAAGCCAACAGCATCATGAAAACTTATTTGCCTCAAGTTCAGCCGATTTGAAGGATTCCTCCCCTCCTCCCTCTTTCTAGCTGGATTGATGATTTATAAATTGTGCTTTTTTTCGACCTTGACCATGGAAATTTTTCACAGATAAAAGTTCATGCTAAATTTTGCATATATTTATTTGAAATGGATAGTTTTTATTGTCAATTTTTATGACAAGTACCTTTCATTTGAGACATCGTTTCAGCAGCAGCTTAAACATCTATCATATTGTTTTGTTCAGTGGATTTGTTTTAGATTGTTTTTTTTGTGGTATACTGAGCAGACACTATATAATTACCTTATATTTATAATTTAATCCTGAAGTTTTTATGAGCTGTATGCAACAAAAATCAATTTGTACAGGAAGATGTGGAACAGCTGAGGAAGTTTGTTCGGCTGTTCTATTTCTGTTGAGTCCGGGATCTGCATACATTACTGGTACGTCAATTAGCGTTGATGGAGGTGGGGGACTTACATGGATGAAGCCCTTAGCTAATGTCCCCAGAGCCACAAATCTTCCAGTATTCGGTACATTAAATATGAATGCCCGCTTGTAAAAGTTTTTTTTCTATTTTTTATAAATTGAAAAAAAAAATTTATTTCATTTTAATTCAATCTGTTCGATTTTTGCATACTTAACTATGAAAGCAATTGAATCCACATTGTAGATCAATAGATTGCACAACTGAAAAGTGAGGAGAAAGCAATTCTAGAATAAAACCATATTTAAACCTTGTAACCTTTTACATACAAATTATTCTGAAATATGACTTTTTAAAGAAAAATAACATCATTACGAGTTAAACAGTCACCAAAGCACGTTTTAGCCCTTCAAAATCATATATTTATATATGATGGCAAACTATTATTGTTCTTAAAATCTTTGTCATTCAAAATATCGTTACATTTTTGCTTCTACTCTCTCATGTATTATATTTGAATTTCTTTTAATGTTAATTAGTAGTGAAAAATCCTACCTGATAAACATCTGAATCAATATGTGAACTGCAAAATTGAATGAATCAAGCAATATAAAAAATTCAAATGACCTCTTTGAAAATGGATTCATGTGTTCATATTTTCAGATTCTAAATATACTAAATAATTACTGACAGCAGTAAAGCCAATAAAATAGTAAATTCATATGACAAAAAATCAAAGAAAAATAATAAATACACATTATTATTCTAGCAAGGCTTGAATCATGTCTTTCTGCAACTGCTGCAAAGCTAATTTTTCTTGTTGCACAGTTTCCATCATCTTGTCAGTCTCGACTGCTAATTTCAAAGCCAACTGTATAGATCGGTTATTGTACTTGTCGATTTCAGTGGAATTACCACCGATACTTTTCAATAGTGATTTTCGATTTTTCGAAAAATCCGGGGCGCCATTAAGTTGAGACCAAGGATTTTGATGATTCACGGGAACTGATTGCGTATTTTGAAATGGATTTGATACAATTATTTCTGTACCAATTCTAACCCCAAACATGGGAAATTGCATCATTTCGCTATGCTCATTACACGACAGTATTTCTGCTGATTCTTTCAAAGTTTCATTTGAAATGTTCGTATGCGTATGCATACTTTCCACCGGTTCTGCTGCCAAAATTTGATAATCAACTATTTGATTCGAACCGATTTCAACATTGAATTTTGAGATCTGTATCGTTTCATTATACTTTACATTCAACTCTGTTTCTATTGTATCTTTTTCGCCGAAAACGGCAAGATTCCTACACTTATCTTCTGTTGATTCTAGAGCTGAATGTTCAGCACTTTTTGCTCCATCATATTGTATTTCTGAATCCTCTGGAGAGCAAACTGAAACATTTGAAATTTCATTTAAAATTTCTTTAGTTTCTTCTGCTAAACATTCAACATCACTGTCCTTCGGAATATGATCCATTTCCATTGGCTGGATCACGGAATCGCTGGCTTCTATTTTTTCCCCAGAGTAAATACTCTCAAACTGTGATATGCTGTGCGCAGAAATTATTCCATTTGTATCTTGTACAGCACCATCTGTATTCGTTTCTTGAATTAAAAAAAGGATAAATAAATTAGCTGTCACAATGAAAATTTTACCAATTCCTTGCTAAACAAATTGAAAATGATGTAACGAGACTTTAAAAAGTATTTATGATCATACGCGCAAATTTGACCGCAAAAGATTAAAATACTACATTCTTCATTATTGAAATTTCATTTTCTTATTGAAATCATACTCGCAATAAAACTAATTATCAATCTAGATATCAACCGTTTTCTTTATACCAAATCAGCATAAAACTAACTAGTAACATATATATAATTTCTTTTAATGATAAAGGATATTGTAAGGGTCACACATAATTTTGAATCATGCCAAGCACCAATCCTTAAAATAGAATTTATATAGCTGAAATTTTCTATTACCTGAAACATCCGAATTTTTTAGAGATTTCATGAAAATAAATTCTCAGATTCACCAATAGTATTTAAAAATTCTTTTTTCACGTTTCAAAGGTTGGTCATGTATGAGTTTACACCACTTTAATAATTTGCGAAAAATGAAAGTTTTCTTCATCTATCGAATATTCTTTTTCTATTTATTGGTTATAATTAGTGAAAACTAGTCTTGATTTATGTAGGTACATCAGAGATTGGAATTTAGTCCTAAACATATACCAGGAAATTTAGAATAAAATCCTTCATTGGTAAAATCGATCGTTAAATTGAATGGAAGGCGCATCTTTCGGAGTTAAAGAGTGAAAATAATTGATTTTCTTAAAATTCATAATCAAAAATTAGATTCAATAATATTATTACATCTAAAAAATTTAAATTAAATATTAATTTATCATAAATTTGAAATTATGCTTTTCTATTTTACCTGGCGTCTGTTTTTCCAAAGCAACAGATGATTCTGAGAATAATAATACTTTAGGAACATCTTCAAATTTTATATTATCAGCTTCCTTCGCGGGTTGAATTCTTTTTTTGCTTGATGAGCGAAGATTGTATGTCATATCTTGAATTTTATTATGACGGGCACTTTGTTTAGAGATCCCCTTGTTAGGGCTGGAAAAATTTTCTGGGATATTTTTTGCAACAGGAGTAGCATGTCGAGTTTTAGCTCTTTTTGCTTTTGGAGAGACGGAATCTGTCTTTGTGCTACTTTGACGCGTACTCATATGATGAGTTCGTTCAAAAGCAGACGATCTTTCACCTGAGCTGTTTTCCGATACATGTTTAGAAGGAAACGGTGTTATTTTTGGTGCTACCTCACTACTGGGTTGGTTTTTACGTATTTTAGTAAAATCTTTCATCTGAGTTCTCTTCGATTTTATTGGTTTCATTGGTTGAGTACGTAGATAATCCTTTTTCCGTGAGGATGATTCAGCACTGTATCGAGTTTTTTCACTCATATTTTGTCGTCTCAACTCTCTCGATGTTTCCATTTCGGTCGCCTCGTCCGCTTCAACAGTGGTGGAGTGTTGCCTTGGATTCCTTTTAGGCGTCATAATCGAATTTTCGAGGCATTGAGATTCAATACTTTCCAATAATGGTTCGGCCGATCGACCATTCTTAGCATCTATATTTAAAAATTGGGGCTCATTCGGTGCTTTCTCATTATAATCTTGATTTATTCGGCAACTAGTGACAACTTCTTCTGTTCCGGCGTCGATATTTTCAAGGTCCGTAATCACAGGCGGAACCAGCTGCGTACTTCTTTTCTTTCCATATACCTTACGTTTAACCATATTGCACAGATTTTCTTCGACACTAACCTGTCACAGTAAAATTATTTTGTCTTATGTTGTTTATTGTGCAACTCAATAGTCTAAGACTTTTGAAATATATTCTGAATATGATTGATAAAATAACGTTGGTATTGGTTACTGTTCAGCTTCTGATTTGTGATTCCTATAGATACGGATAAAAAAGATACATATAGATCGCAGAAATTCAAGTTCAAATGAATTTTTTATACGGTTCAAATAAGTATTGTTGATTCATGGATATTTCACGAAACTGAAATAACTTTGTCGTAAAAGGATTCAACAAAACTCCAAAAAATTCTAATATAATTCAAATAACTGTAAACAATAGCAATTAATACTATAGAGCTAAAACTGAAGGACATACTTGTGATTCTGATGTGATGTCAAAAGCTTTACATTTCTCCATATTTGCATGAGCAGACAAATCCTCTCCAAGTGGTATTGCCACTGAAGATAAGCAATTATAAAAATGTATCGTCTGCATGAATTTTCTGGCATAATTGTTTATTTGCCTGAACAGGATAAAGATTTAAACTTAACTGTGTGACATGTTCCGTTCCAAAGGCAGCTTAAATTTGATATTCAATTCAATTTTAATGGAGGCGGAGTCAAAGTGACTTCATCTTTGAATTTTCAAACTTCTTTCAATTAATAAAAAATGGCAATGTATTTAAGTGGTACTTGATTTGAAATGAAAAACAAGTGGCTCAAATCATGAACTTTTTGTAGCTTTTTTCATAAGACAAATTTGACGTTGTACATAGTGGCTAATTAGTTACATAGACCTGTGGACCTACATGTTTAATTCTTCAATTACACTGCTTTTTTCAGCAATGCATAGGTTTGAAAATGTATGTGCTTATTTTTCTAGAACTATAAGGAGTAAATTCCAGTATTTCTCTAAATTCTGACAAAATTTTTGTCAGTCTTGTTTATGATAAATGTATCTTTAATCCAGTTAAATTTGCCTCCATGGTTTCAGAAAGTTGTTTGGCACAGTTACATTCCAAATAGGTGCTGTAAAAGTTTGTTGTAGTATGAAACAGGTCTCAGCACAATCTATGACAAACTCAAGACAGTGCATTTAAACAGTTTATAAATTAAGAAAATATATTGTTCAAGATTTAGTAACTTTATGAGATGATTATTATTAATAAAGTTTGAAAATGCTACCAAATGTACAGGACTGTTATGAATGTAGCAGACAAGGTGGTAACAAGAAGGATACAAAGACTATAGAAGCATGGTAACATTACACAAACATAATTTGCGTTGCTGAGAGTGAGTAAGAAATACACTCAGCAACACAACAAACAAAGTCTTGATGCCAATCCACCTGGAGAGCTACAAAATGATGCAGCTAAATAATGGAATAGCTCTTAAAAGAGTAATTCCCTTAAGAACTAATTGTTGTAAAAAATTAGTTCCAAACAATGACACATATATTTTAGTACAAATTAGCACTTGCGATCCTATTGAAAATTGATCCCAACATGAGGACTGAAGAGTTTAAATGTCCAGTCGTTCATATCGTTCTAGTCTAGTCCTTAATCAGGTCGAAGTTTACGTACTCTCTTGCGGCAATGACACTAGGCATGCATATGATATTCTCATGTGATTGGTTAGGATGTAATGCCTTGGATAATTTTTGGACGGATCAATTTTATCTGAACCGAACTGATTTCAACTTCTATGCTTCGCAAGTTCGTTAAGAAGACAGATCGTATATTTCGTTTCAAAGCAAAATCCAATGAATTCCTTCACTCTCCAGATTTTATACATATTCAACTATCCATGGTGGAAGCTGATGATGCGATGTGTGATCAGGGCCGCCGACGTTATCCTACTCGACACATAGTTACTGGTAGCTCTTCATTTGAATTCAATCCCTGCAAGCGAAAGCGTTCTATAATGCAGAACGTAGCATCACTTGAGGACCTATGCATTGATCTTATTGTGGAGTCCTGGGAATCGCCTTATCGATTGAAAATTCTTGGTGAAAATCGGAGGAATTTTCCTTTAATGCTTTCGAATCGCTTGCCCTTTCATCTTGTGTCAAAGGTATATAATTCATTATATTGATATCACTGAAGTTTTTATTTATTATGAGATTGTGACGAGTGAAATATCTTGTACTATAATCAAGAGGTTAAGAGGTTATGCTTTAAAATGTATATTTTTTGGATGTAAAAATAATATTCCAAACAATCTAAGATGCGATTCATGTTAAAAAATTTAACATTTACCAGTTCCACTGGAAGAATTTAGAATAAAATTCTGATTTCTGTACTAAATTTTCAATATGAATAAAAATTTCAGTGTAGCTTTATTTTTCTCCGACACGATAGCATTATATTCCATCGTAAATAAAGATGTGCATACGTTGTGTCACTATAGAATTCACGTATTTTTTAGAGGCCTATAAAATACTTACAAAAACTAATAAATTTTTTGGGGCTTACTAGAACTTATTTCATTCCCAGATACATAAAATAGTCGTAATTAGAAAATCAATAATTGAAATAAAAAATCGAAAAGCAATTTTTAAGCTGACCCTGTAAAATTAAGAGTAAATTATTGTATCGCTCAATGCAGTATTGCATTAAGCGTTTAAATTTATATTTCATTTACTTTGGCATTTCAAATAATATCTTCTAGGTTAAATTGTAAATCAAAATTGCAATAAACGAATGGCTCAAAATAAAATAAGAAAGTGGTTCTTAAAAAGCATAATAATAGACAGGAAATTTAAAATCAATCGTTTTTACAAATTCTTTGCAACCTTGTCCATCAATTTCAAGTTGCTCAAATTCCATCAAATCACAGTGAAAAGAGGTCTCATGAATGCTTTTATTGACATCCTATGATTAAATAACTGCATAGACTTTTCGGAAATATTAATTGCTAGTATAAAGAAGTTACTCGGAAACATTTACAAAGGATTTTGAGCATACAAAGGGATATATTACAATTATGTTCAAAAGTCTTTGTACATGTAAATGAGCAGCTTAAATACATGTCTCGACGTTTTTGAACGTTCAAAGGAATTTCTTATAGACTTGTACAAAAATATTTGATTCTATAAGAAATTCTAACTATAATTGTACAAAGGCTATGTAATAATTTTATATTGAACCAACATGATGCTTGCACAGATTTTTCTTCTGAAAAACTACTAAAGTTTCAGAAATAAAAATTTAAAGTACAAAGGCTTTTATCTGCAAAATGTAATTATGTGGAAAAATGTACAGGGGTACAAGTCTTGGCAATATGTGCTTACATGGAAAATGATGTTTTCCTATACAAAGTATGAGCTGGAACTGTATTCTAAAGTCTTTAAACTTTCAAAGCATGTACAAAGCTGTTTAAACTGTACAAAGGAATTCATTTTTCAAAGGAATTACTCGGAATCAAAGTAGTTTCTTTGTTTACTTAAATTCTAAATATTTTCCTTTGAAGTAAGGTGTTTTGCACTTTTTAAAGTTACTAACCAGGTTGATTACTGGACAGAAGATTTCGAGCAATTCAATGTGCGAGTTATTGTCGATTTCAGCAGAAACTTTAGATCTCACAGGATGCAGTGTAGTAAAAAAATCTGTACTTCGGAGCATTGGTTATATTTGTACAAATCTAACAAATTTGAACCTTTCAAAGTGCTCCCAAGTGAATAATTCTGTGGTACGAACAGTTCTTCAAGGGTGCAAATCTTTACGACAGCTATATTTAGATGGTAAGTGTTTCTCAGCTTCCCTTATTGAACCACTAGTGGCTCTGACATTAATTTAGCAAAATCAATAAAACGTTATGTAGTTTGAAAAATATTAAGACATCGGTTTAATTCAAAGATATTACTTGTTTGTAATGAAATACATTATTTTTTAAAAATTAAATTAAATTGACTTTTCTGGTAAAACAGCATTTTTGAGCCTTCTACGTAGTTTTCAATAGAAGAAACGCATAGAATTGCACCACTGTTTTAACTCTTGATGAATGGTTCTTATCGACCCTTTCATCAGTGGTATGAGATTTGATTGCCACCATGTAGAAATTTATTACATACAGTGGCCATCTAACTGCATTCTTCAGAGCTGTGAAATTGACGCTTAAATTTTTTTCTGCATTTTTTATATCTCAAATGGGATGCAAATTACATGTTCTCTCTACAGTTAGAGTAGAAGCCGGGTGAAAGTACAGAATATGCATTAAAATTATGTTCTAATTTTTTACAAATTTAGAACTAGTTAATATATCACTGATGATAGAGAATTTAAAAAAAAAATTCATGCTTTGGTAGCTTTTCCGCTCATATCGAAGAATAATTTTTGAAAGATTTAATAAAACTTTTTAAATATCTCGGATATGTATCCTAAACTAGTACCTACATTGTTTATTGCAAAAAGAATTATAATTTAGTAGCATTTTTTTGTGAGATTCATTTCAGTTTCAAATGAATCTGCACTTTTCGATATTCCCTAAATTTCAATGAATTTTTGCTAATTATTTTGCACTTTTTTATGTTAGAATGTCCGCTTGTTACTGATAATGGATTTAATCTCCAGCAGTCTCCTTTTCAGCTTCTTGTTGGATGTGTCAGTTTAGAGACTCTCAGTGTGTCTGACTGTCCGCAGATATCAGGACAACTGGTAGTTTATCTGCATAAACTATGCCATAACTTAAAAGAACTTAATCTGAGCAAGTGCAAAAGTGTGAATGACAATAGTATTTCGGATATTCTGCTTTCCGGCGGAACTCTAGAGACGTTGAATATGTCCTTTTTAGGAAATATTACAAATTCCGCATTTGATCTGCTTCGTTTTGATGGTCAGAAAAGTATATTTCATGAACGGTAAGATTTGAATTTTGAATTATCCTTTCCGGAAGTCGAATTGATTGAATTTAGCTATCGTTTGGATTTTCCATCACAACATTGAAGTTGGCATTAAAATTTTGTGTGGTTGGGGGTGCAGATATTTCTCCGACTTTAGTATTAGTAGCTGCTAATAGCCATGGTTGAATTCAAATTATTCAGTAAGTTTTTGCACTAATGAGTGTGAAATTCCGACCAAAATACATTTTCAAAATTTGACTAATCAATTTCCAATGACTTTGATCATTAAAAATTGGCTAATGCTAGACAATTTAGGTTGATTTTAAGCGTTTCAATTTTCTTCAAGTGTTGTATTTATGCTAGATATCTATGCTGTCTCCAGAAATATTTCTTGAACAAAAGGCCACAATTATAGAAACATGCACAAAAAACTATTCTTTTCAGAGAAATATACCCATTACTTAGTGTGCCCTTTCATTCGTAATCAAATTCTGGGGTCAAAGTGGTTAATCTGGCTAATGTCAAGAAGCTTTTTTTATCATTTCAGGACTTTTCAAGTATCTTTAATATTAGACCTTGACATGTTTTAGGCAAGAAAATTTATATTTTTATTGTTTATTTTCATTACTGACACTGGTTTCCTAGAAATGAAATAAAATGGGAAGAATAAAGACTCAAAGTGGACGCATATGTATTATTATTCTATTTTAAAAACTATTCTTTAGAGTAATTTGATTAGTCCTATTAGCCTAGGTTTCATGATATTTATCACTATCAGGGAAATTGGAGGTGTCAATTTTTCTTAAATTTGATGAAATTTCATGTATTTTAGGCTTCTGCATTTGAATGTGAGTCGCTGCCCAGAAAATATAACTTCATTGGGAAATTTACGCGTTTTTCATAATTTGCAATCTCTCCATTTGCATTTCTGTCTGGGTCTGCTGGAAATTGATTTTATAAACATTACCCAGGAGTGTGTGTCTTTACGAGCTATTGGGCTTGGTAACTGTGGTAATGTAAGTCTGCACACAGCTGCTGTATTATGCACGAGGTGTTCTATTTGAGTCGCATTTGACTGATATTGAATCAATTCAAAATAAACTGAATTGTCAATAGAGTCAAAAATAGTTCTAATTCTGTTTGTGGATAAGGTAATGTGACTTTTTCTTGTCCTTATAATAAGCAATTACTGCTTCAGATTTCTACTCGATGCCACCATTATTAATTCCGATAGTACATGTTGACAGATGTATACAAATAGATGTGCTTGCATTTGTTATCATTAGAATACCAAACTGCTCAAATGAATTAATTTTCAGTCATATCATTTGTTATGTTTATTGTTTTCTAGATTGGGGACCTAAGCTTACAAGCAATAGCAACAAACTGTAAGAGCATAAGATGGCTTGACGTCAGTTGGTGTGAAGTATCGGACCATGGCGTCTCATACTTATCAAATTGCTTAGAACTAAAGGAAATTATATTGGTTTGGTGTTCAATCACTGATGACGCACTCCAGACTTTCTCTCATTTAGTCAGCTACTGCAGTTTAAAAACCATCATTCTTGATAGCTGTCAAGATTTGAGCAAGTCGGCTCTAGAATCGCTTAGCTCAACTCGAACGAGTGAAGCTAATCTACAATACGTGCACGTTTCTCATGATCTTTTGATGGAAAATAATATCGATAGTTTCTAGTAACATTCGTTTGAACTGAAGGTGCAATGCAACTGCGTGGTTCTATTTGTTGAGTAAAAAAGAATAATATTTATGAATTCATCACAAGTAGAAAGTATTGGTAATCTTTTATTTCGGCACTGAATTTACTCAGCTGTACCAAATGATCGAGTTCGAACCCCACCGTTTGCACTTTGAAAGAATGCATTTGAACAAATAATTCATATCATGGGTTCGTAAAATGATACAATATACTGTAAAAAATAAAATACCTTTAAAGCAAATGTTCTTATATGCTATTTTTGCTTTGAAAAAAATAAATCATGTTACTTGCATTATTTACGTATTTGTTCAATAATGAAGTATTTTAAAATGTTCATATTTTTCAATTCATACAAATATGCTCTTCTATTTCTGCCTAGATTTCGAAATTTAAAAATGTACGAGAGGAAATAGAAAGTTCAATGTAGAAACAACATCATTTGTCTGAAACTACATAAAAGAATATAAATTTAAAAAATAAAAAATATTGAAGCTTCTATTTTGAGTACCATGTAGGCTTGAAATATGCATTTTATGGTTTATATGATTTTGAATAATGGCTCATAGGTAGGTACATAATGATGATGGTCCATAAATATTACTTTGAATTATTCTGCCTTGTAAATAATGTTGATCCAAAGTAAAAATACGATGCCCTCATTTGCAATATTTTTTTAACTTATTGCGTATTAGTAATCCAACATTATTTGTTGGTACATAGTAATTACAAAAAAATAGTCATTGAAGTGATCAATTTTTGGATGAATTATTTTTCCTTCTGATGTTTTGCATTTAACTCGATAGAAATCAATATTTTGCTATATCAATATAGAAGCACATAATGTAATCATGATATGCAGAGAAATGAAATTTTGGATGACTGGTGAGAAAAAAGTAGCAGAGCCAGTCAGGTAAAAGTCGTTACAAGTACAAATATATAAAGTTCAGTCAAAACACTGTAATTAAGTAAAACACAATTTCTAGGCCTTTAGTGGTGAAATATGTTAAATAGCTTATGATTTCAATATTCAACCTATGATACAATTACTTAGAGTACAATTAAATAAAATCAAAAAGTCAATTCTACAGATTCTGCCTTGACTTCTACAGTTAAGGTTTCATTTCCAGTTAAAGATTGTTATCTGTGGTCCATTTATTTCTACATTAAACTTTTTCAGTTCAAACTCATTCAACAGTTTTAATTGAAAGTTCATGTGTTCTCTCAAAGTCAATGTTCTGTTATAGCACTTGTCACTACCAAAGTAACTTGTATCCTGACTAAGTTTTATATTTAGCTGAGATACCAAAATGTCACTGGAACTTAACAGATCTCAGGTATGTTGAAAATGTAATTTCATCTTTATCATATTTCAACATCAATGTCCATCTCTGGTTTTTGTTCTCAATATTCATCACTTCTCATAAACTCCTCTTTTATAAAATTCATAATAAACAACTGAATCATGTTCTCTGGTGGGGTGATTATGTCTACCATTCACTTCATGTTTTTATTCAATGATTTTCTACATACTTTTTCTTATCTTTTTTTTTTGCTAGTTGCTTCCAGCATTGTCTATTGCCTTACCACAGTCCTAATATTATGGCACCTCCATTGTTTTCTACATATCTGTCAGGTACATAGCAGAAAATGAGAAAGAAGTTTTAACAGTACAGTAAGGACAAAAGAACAAGAACACAATTCTGCATTGAAATGGAAGTTTCAAAAGAATAAAAAGTAGTTCATAAAGAGAATGTACATTTAGATGTTTTTTCTGTTGCTGAAGTGGAAATGATGCAACACAAAATGAACTATTCAAAATAATTCAAACTCCGTACAGCACGTTCTACTACTACAATGCATAGCACTAATTGTTAATACTTACTACAAAATATGCAACTACTTATTCTCTCTAACCTAGAAACTGGTTCAAACCCATGCAACTATACTACTCAGGTCCTAGCGGTTTTTCTTTTCAGGTTATAAGCATGGCACAGTGTGGGAAACACTTTATTTTTTCCTTTCTATCATTTCTGAATCTTGGAAGCTCCTTTTCATCTGCATTTTTTTCTGGCTTGGATAGTTTGATAGCACTGTCTTTTCACTGTATGGCCTTTATTGTATTTGCTCTTCTATCGTACCATTCTTTTTTTGTCTTTGATTTGTTTCTCAAAGTGTTTACTTTCAATAACTATACATATTCTAAAATATTGGCTTTTGTGGCAATCACTCACAAAAATTTCATTACATTTTAGTTTTTTTTAGAGAGTATTAGGGCCAACTTGCTTTGGCAAGCTGTTAGAAACATGAAATCCAACAAAGCACAAGAAACTGTTACAGAAATGTGCATATTTATCATGCACTAATTGTGTTATAGAAGAAAGCTAACTTCATCAACACAACAAAATTTAAAATCCTACTAGAATCTGTGCAGCCAATTTACTTGGAATGCCATAAATAAAAACTGACCGCAGCTATAAAAGTAAATTAATCCCTAAGGGAGTTAATTCATAACACGAGCTTTGTTTTATGCCTTGAGAGTAAAGAGTGAATTGTCTTTAGAGATTCAGTGCAATTGCCTATCTACATTGCACTTTATCCAAATGCCAGTTGGAAAGATATAAGATAGCATTAGATTAAATGAAGGTTGCTTAACTCTCCAAATTGCTTGGCTCAAGTATTCTTTGTAGCATAGACTTTGTGGAACACTTTTTCATGGTAAGTCTATAGTTTTATCTACAATATCAGTCATGGCAGTTGACAACTATGCCTGCTCACATGGCAAAATAGATAGATGAATACAAAGAGTTTACTTTCTTAGCTTAAAATTAAGTATAAAATTGCACACACTATGAAGCTGATTTATTAGTGATAACTGACTACTTAGATCTAGAATAACTAAATAGGCATGGCATTTTAGCTCACAGAAAAAAATCTATTGTACTTTATCATAAACATTTAAGACTGTCACTTGCCTTCACCTGTTTAGTTCATTTATTTTTGCGCATTTACAAGTGTACAACATGCATTAAGTTTAGAAGCTCTTGTGATATGGAGGCCATTCTTATAAATTCTAGGTGCATATTGATCAAGGTCAAGTTTTAACCAGCAAACGGCTTGTCAAGCATTTAGTCACCTTAACTAACCCCTGCATGCTGGGAATATTAATTCTTAGACATTGGACAGACAATTTAAATCAGAAGCCTTATCTGCTTTGAGAGTATTGCAATCTTTTTTTGTTTTGATTCAAATCTTTCTGCTCTGACTGATAGTTTTATACTTATACCTTACCTTCAATCTGTTGTACATACATGAACTATTCCAGGAAACTGGCATTAAAAACTTAAATCCTAGCATTTTCATCCTTGGTACAACTTACTGTCTGTCTTAGAGAGTAACCAGCTCACTTAAATCTTTCTAGCAATTGCAAACCAAGAAATTCATAAATGCTTTGCTTTTTGTTTCTGCCTCTGGTATACTCTAATGCCTCTGACTGTAAGAAGAGAATACCATTTAGTTCCTTTATTTTTTCAATCATCATTACAGAAAATGTTTATAGACCTGGCCAATATAATCAAAAGCTGGATTGTACACCTTATTATTAGCGTTATTCCAGATTTTGCAGCAAAAAATTTGCTGTAGATTAACTCTTCAGTAAGCCAAGATTATGGGCAGATTGTAACCATCTGTTAGAAATGCAGAAGACAACAAAACACAAGAAACCATAACAAAAATGCATAAGTTTATCATATATTAATTGTGCTAATAGAAGTGAGATAACTTTAACACAACTAAAAATACAACCCTACTGATGTCTGTATGACCAATTCACTTGGAAGATCACAAATACTTCAACAAAACTTATTGGAGCTACAAAAATAGAATTAACCATTGAAAGAGTTCATTCCTAATACTGCTAGACAATTTGCACTTAAACATTGTGTTTAATCAACTGAGCTTTGTTTTTTAGCAGTTGCTTAACCAAGTATTTAAGCTCTAGAACTTATTGGTTACCTTTTACTTGAAACTAACTTGCATCACAAAATATACACAATACATTTGGTACACTCAGCTTGCAGCTGATACTCTGTACTATTTTTTCCATTTATCTCACAAGAATGTACACACCAGTATCTTTTAAATCAAAGCTTGCATTTGATATTTAGAAGCATTCTAATCATGTCATTCTTAACTGTCCAAGATATGTGTCAACTGCCCCTTCCCATTACTTGTGAATGGATGAGAATCTTTACAATGTTCAGCCTTATCTAAAATTATTGCTTTATCATAAACTTTAAGCTACAAATTTTCACTGCCTTCACCCAAAACTTATTTTACAAAATGCAGCTCAATATACTCAGTACACCATGTCTTAATGATACAGTAAAAAGCTGGCCCTTATTTTGCACTTTGCTGTGGTCATATTTTATCTTGATAGAGTTGATCTTCTGTCATCTAGATCTACATCTTGCTTTGGCCAAAAAATACTTTCTCATATATTTTTTTATGTACTATTTATTTTTTTGACCTAGATAAAATATTTGACTGCAGAAATTTTTCATCATTAGTAGTAGCAAGTATTGGGTACAACAAAGCAGTTGTAACATGTCTCTCTCTTTTTTTGTTTTTACTTCATGACTACCTTTTGCTGCTATTTGTCAGGGTCTAATATGTTTTTACTGTGTAATTTGTCTTAGAATCACAATTCATTTACATGTTACAATGTTTATGTACAATTTCTTCAGGGAGTTGTATTTAAAATGATCTAATTTGTCTTGTATGCACGTAAAATAAGTAGTACGATGTTGGTGAGATCCTGTTAGACTCAGCAAATACTTCAATAGATTCAAAGGTTTAGTTGTAGGCAAGACAGGATTATGACAGGACAGGACAGGACAGGACTGGACATGACAGGATAGGATAGGGCAGGACAGGACAGGACTGGACATGACAGGATAGGATAGGGCAGGACAGGACAGAATAGGACTGGACTATGATATATAGTATATTTACAAGACTTGAGTGTAAGACTGCTAAGGCTACTTGTGTGACCAGAAGTGAATGGTCTTGTCAATGTATTTCATAGTTAAAACTAAATGATGACTTGCCATAATTACTGTTGAAGTTCAATGATGACTTGCCATATTTTAAATAGTCATCTTTAACCAATTTTAGTCTCATTTGGATGCAGTAATCCTAATCCATACTTAACCAATTTTAGCCTCATTTGGATGCAGGAATCCTAACAGATTCATTCTTGTCAACACTTGAGACAAAACTAATATAATCGCATTATTTATGCAATATTTTGTATTCCTTGCCTTTGCTCTTGTTTCTTGGATTACGCATCAGCATTAGTTGGTCTTGAAATTATTCTAGATGTTGACTTAGTCAAAAAAAGGTAAAGAATCTAGACTGCAAGGCTAGTCCTCACCACTAGAAGTTTTGTGTTACCATTATTGAAACATATTCCTGTTGGATGATTTTGTCTGGCTTCCTTGTAGAAAAGCCATTGATTGATAATATTACATTTTTATGAATATGCAATGAAAAAATAGGCAATGGGCAAAACAAGCAAGATAAATACAAAAAACTGAAATAATATCATAAATATAGTGTACTAATGTGTGTGAGCAGGAAGGAAGCTTCTCTGAAACAAACAGCAATACTCTGCACAGTAGCAGGGTAACTGTGGTGAAAACAGAAAAGAGTGAGAAGTGTTTATAATTAATAAGTATTGAGTATGGATTGGCCAGATATTGAACTATGGGGTTACTCTGTCAGGCGTTTGTCAGAGATGTCAGTTTGGAAAACACCAAGAAAATACTTTGTGGAATAATGAAAGACAGTGTAGATATCAAAAGCATGGATATTGTAGGAAGGATCTTTTTGTATGTAAAATTAGAAATAAGGAGTGCGCTCCTATACTGTGACAATATATACCTAGCTTTTTTTCCACTTCATTTCTCATCTGTTAAGAAAATACAAGCACAACAAATAACATAAAAACAGAAATAGTATTTGATATTAACATACATGTGTTGCTGAAAGTGAGATAACTTTTGCAACACATAAAACACAGTAGCATGAAGAATAAGGTTCAGTTCTCTAAAGTATCTTGGAACTAAAACTGAAATCAAACTGAAACCAAGCTGAAAACAAATTGAAACCAAACTGAAACCAAACTGAAACTGAACTGAAACTGAACTGAAACTGAACTGAAACTGAACTGAAACCAAAATCATAACATGGACAAATCATACTGCAGCTACATAGATATAAGAACCAACCCTTAATTGAGTAAGTTTCTAATGCTGACATTGTAAAAATTAATCTATATATATTGAAATCTCCAAATTTTAACATATATTGCATTTCCAAGTTTTAGTGTTGTTCATGCAAGACTGAAAGCTGCAGATAGATTGACCTGTTGTTTCATTCAAGTCCTAAGCATTTGGTTTCATCTACACAGAATATAATTGCCAACTTTATTTGTTAACTGCCATAGTCTTGAATTTCAAGTTTATTTAAATCCTCGATTAGAACTTGCAACAAAATTAGCACCAACTAGAAAAATATAAAATCCTTAAATGCACTATAGTCAGGCAACTAAGAATCAACCGCATTGTTGAAAGGCCACTGTTTAATTATGTGAAAAAAAATCATTTTATTGATAGGTTCCTGCTAAAGACTGAAAGAGAATAGTACTGACCCTCTTGTTGGGGTGCAAATTTTTTGTTGCAACAGGAATGCAACTACAGCATAACCTTGGATAAGCCTACACGTTAAACATGAACCTCTGGTGTAGATTCAACAGGGATATGGACTATTTTGAAACCTTGCTTTATAGAGATTGTTGACATCAATATTCCCTCACCAATCATTGTCAAATGAGTGAATGTAAATGTAAGCAAGGTGCTGAAAAAAGATTAAATGATGCTGACAAATTTTAAATAGCTTAATTGCTGAGTTCTCACAATCCACCAACAATGAGAAAAATTGCAAGAAATTATAATGTTAATGAGAAGACAATATAGAAAATCAATGCAAACAAGATATTAATTCTAGCACAAATTAAACAAACTGATAAATTATCTCATACAAACACTAAATGTGCATATAATCCAATATTTCCTCAACTGGAAGATTTATTAAATACTTGGATTAACACCAGCCAAATGGCAAATTTATTTGTGCCATCATCAATGGTAAAACTGAAAACTCAACAAATAGCATGCAGCCTGATATTACCAATGATTTTTTAGGATCAAATGGATAGTACTATCATTTTGAAAAATGTAAAAACTAAAGTTCCATTAACCTACATGGTGAAGGTGGCAAAGTTGATAAAAGTGATCCTTAGTTATTAGAGCAATTTTATGCATGTTAGGAATCAATAGATTAAAGACTATTCATATAACCAATAATAAACATAACCAGAAACCCAAAGAAGGCACACACAGCCAGTAATGTATTAGTCCCTATTCATGTGTTGCCAAGAATGAATCTTATCAACACAATACTACTTAAGAGTACATGCATATGAGAACACATTTATGAGAACACACTAATGTGAACACTCTTTAAGAGAATGTACTTTACAAGAATACACATGTAAGACAAACTAAGTCCATAAAGTCACAGTTCCATAACAGATCATGGCAAAACAGATCAGATCCAGACAATGCATTGGAAAATTTAATTGATTCTTAAAATGTTGAGAATGTCTATAACATGGATAAAACTGGTCTGTTTTTTTAGAATGATACTGCAATATACCGTCTTAATGCCAAATGAAGATCCAAGTACCATTGATGGCAAATAAAGTTTAGAAAAATCAGTTACCTTATCAGTTTGCTCCAATAAAAGTGATACTCATAAAGTTTCTCTTCAGCTGATTGGAAAACCAAAGCAACCAGCATGAATTATTGGGTGTGAATGACCCGTTCCTTTTTACAATCAGAAGAAGGCTTGGATGGATACAACTATTTTTATGAAATGGTTTGATGAAATATTTTGTTAAAAAGTTCAGCAGCAAACTTGTCCGGTTCCATTGTTGCTGGATAATGCTTCAGGACCCAATAGAGAACTTACTCATGAAAAGATCACTGCTAAGTGTCTTTCTCCTAGCATGACCTCATGGAAGCAGCCAATGGATATGGGAGTTATTGCAGCCTTTAAAAAGCAATACAAATACTTGAATTTAATTGACATCATTGCATTTAACAATTTGCCTCAACCTGGAAAAGATTTCATACAGCAGGCTGTCCAAAGAATGAGATAAGGTGCTGCTGGAGTTGAACATGGGAAACCTGCTACTTTATTGGATGCAGCAAAATACATTGCTGAAACTTGAAACAATATTTTAGAGTCAGAAATCAAGAATTGTTTCAAAAAAGCTGATATCATTCCATTGTTAAGAACTTCAGACTTGACTGATGAACCCAAAATTTTTGATGAATTCGTATCACTCATACACAATTGCCCAATATCAGATCAGTTGGACTTGGAGTCAACTCAAAATGAAATTGAACATGTAATTTATGTTGATGACAAGAAAAATGAAGAGCACCAAGAAGAAATATTAGGAAATATTGAAGAAGTGATCCATCTTGCTGGAATTGAAATGATCATTCATCAAAGTGATTCAGAAAAAAGCAAAGAATAAGAAGAAGAACTAAGCGATTCTGATGGTATTTCCTCAGTTGAATTGAATGCTGCTATTAGTGTTGTGATGGCACCCACTACCGAGTTTCAAAGGTTGAGTATTCAAGGAACAGTTCCAGGTAAAGAAATGTGCAAATGAATTGATGATTTGTTGCGTTTGCAACAATCTTTGAAAGGTGCCAATTCAGCAGTAATTTGGAACAAAAAGAAGTGAGCCAAGCAATTGACTTTGCATGATGTCATTGAAAAATAAGAAATAAATGCAGTTCTTCATATTTTACTTTACACTATTAATTTAGTGTTGAATACCCACAGTTTCTGCGGACTTAAAAAGGATACAGACTTAAATGAGTGCAGACTTTTCCGGGGTTATACTGTATCAAAATTAAGGATATTAAGTTTTGAAACAAGTTTTCAACTTGATTTGGTAACAAAAGGCCGACTACCCTACATATGCCGGTTTATTCTTGTAACTGTATTTTAAACATGTAATGCCCATTTGTTAACATTAAAATCGTTTACAATGAGTCGTGCCGGAAGGAGGACAGAGCTTCAGCATAACTGGGGAGGAGCTAAAGGACTTAATGCGCGAGAGAGTGATTTGAGGGTATAGAATGCAGCTAGTCTTCACATTTTTTATCACTGTATAAGTCGACTATTTATTTTTCAGTATAAGCACCATGTCGCGAATTTGTCTTCAGAGTACATCGGGCACAGTAGAATTGACAACTCAGTGCCAACTTCAATGGCTAGACTTGATAAGTTAAGAGCGCAGGATCAAAAATATTTCAATAATGATGGGAGAAGTCGAAAGGCGTTATCTGCTCCTAGACCTGAATGGGACGGTCGTTATACAAAAGAGGTGACCTCAGAGCGCCACCGATCTAAGCAAAATCTCCCATTATCTCAAAGCAAAACATCGTCAGCTCAGTTTTTGACCCAAAGACCAAAAACTGCCATGAATGGAAATAATGGGAAGTCTTTTAGTAATTATTCGCTTACGAATGAAGTTCGACCTCAATCATCGTCATGTATTTTGAGAAGTACTTTGCGATTAAACGAAATGGATCAGTGTAATGAAAATTTGGTTTCAGTAGAGGATGATAAAAATAGTTATGGTCTTGCTACGGCGTACGAATTATCATCCAAGCAGCAAGACGTCTATTCTGCATTCACATCGCTTTTAAGCGAACTTGATCCACTAAGGCAGATTTATCTGCTGGAAGATGCATTTGACGATGCACAAAAAATATCTGGTTTGCATGATTACACTGGTGTTCCATCTGTTGCACCAATGGCTAGAACAAATAGATAACTTGAAGGTATAATTAAATAATAGTAGATAGTATTTTTATCTGTGAACGTTTGCGTCTATTCAAAATCAAATCGTTTTATTTGACGTAATGGCTTATATTCTTAAAGGCTTTTACATGACATTAAATTTTTGAATTTTTCCATCTATTTAAATTTAAAAGAGCATATACGATCAACCTAAACTCTTTATGAGCATTTATCTGATAGATTGAAACAATGGACTAGTATTTTTACCATTTTGGGAGATTTTTCATGAAAAACAGATAGGGCCTGTTTACTTGGCTCTATTTTTTGGAAAATGATGCAGTTTTCTCTTTGGAAATCTAAGTCAAAGTGCTCAATAGACTCATAACACTAAAAGTCTTGATACTCGTATGTTTACAGCAATAATTTTGGTTTATCTACTGAAAAAGTAGCAATTCAAACCATGACTACTGTTTATTGCATTTTTTTTAAAACTAATAAGCTTTTAAAGTGTTAATGAGGGAGAATTTTACATTTTGTGTTTAAAATGTACAGATTTTTTACACAAATATAGAAATGTTTGCAATTCATTTGGAATTATCTTACGATGAAAATTTGCTTCAAGAAATAGTTTCCCTTCCCCCCACCCAAAAAAAACTGGCTTCATTGCATTTCTGAAAAATATAGAGCAATTTCGAAATGCACTCCTAATGAATAGAACAGTTGCATTTATCAAATGAAGAAGGTACACTTTACAAAGTTTTCTGTCTGTTTTACGAGGTACTCAGTAAAAATTGCTGTTTCTTATCTCAGTATTAACAATCAATCTCTACACTGCATGCTTTATTTAAACATTGAAAATGATGCAACTCCATTAAATGCCTTAGATAAAATCTATTTCAATTTGTAAGTGTGAAATTGAAGTAATACTAGCCATTATTATGAATGTTATCTAGTATGTTTTGAAAAAATGAAAATTCTTTTAATAGAACTGCTATGCCTGGCAACAGAAAAATTTCTTCACCAATTTCCTTCTTTGTCAATCAAAATACCAAAATATTTTTAAAATGATTCTTCTGAAGTGATGACACATTGGCTCTATCCGTGGTGGTTTAAATCACAGTAGCATCACAGAACAGACATTAAGATCTTTTGCTAAAAAATGTACAAATTATGATAACTAGTCACTTAAATATGCCAGTTTTTCTTAGTCTATAATCTTTTATTTAAGTTGTTGACCTTGTACATTGATGGCAGCCTCACACAGCTCCAGTTTTTTCTTATGTGCAAGTACCCTTCAAGTACAGGGTAGAATTTTTAATTTTTGCCATGCCAGTTTTTTTCTTACTTTAAATATCCAGTTTTTTACTTTGATCTTGAATCAAATAGTAAGGTAGCTGTTTGTAAAGACAGCTTACCTATTTTCCCTGTTAGGATATTTACTGCTCTAGTACCCAGAATCTACCCTATTTATATGTTACCCTGATTTACCTATCTTTTCACCAAAGTTATTTTGTAATGTCTTTTGAGATCAACAATTTAATTTGTAATTTCATAAGTTATTTTATGCAGCCCGCAAGGCTACCCCCATGCAGCCTGCAAGGCTACCCCCATGCAGCCTGCATAACATTGTTATAATTTAGTTATTTCTTCTCACTCTTCTAAACTGTTGCAATACGTGCTGTACGCTGGTTTTCCTAGCGCCGTCCCTGAGTAATTGTAGTTGTTGGTTCTCTGCCGTAACTTATAATATATATTTTGATTGTATTTTCTTTCTCTTTTCTTTTTCTCTTTCAAATATTTAATATTCCCTCTCCTCAAAAATCTGAGCATTTGATGCAAGAGCCTTCTTTAATGCCAATAAATTGTTTGCATACAATAAACTCCTATATTTTCCTATGCCTAGTAGTAAAACGTCAAAAGTGGTTATAATAATGAAAATAACAAATGAAAATTTTGTGAAGTTTTATTTTATATTATTTACGATACATGTTTTTATTTAGTATTTATGTCTTAAATACAAATTGATAAACAATGCATGAATTCAAGACAAAAGATTATGAACAAAAAATTTTACAGCCAATATAGAAAAATTTTTTGATTGCTTTTGTTGTAGCATTCCAAAAATAAATTTCAACTGATTCATTCAATTCTTTTAAATTTGTAAGAACCCAACTACTTTTTTGGTAATCTTTTCTGGTAGAGTAGTATGCAGTGTTTAATTTTG
This sequence comes from Vaucheria bursata, assembly GCA_032358265.1. Classification (NCBI taxonomy): domain Eukaryota; class Xanthophyceae; order Vaucheriales; family Vaucheriaceae; genus Vaucheria; species Vaucheria bursata. The sequence goes on from JAULBW010064188.1 coordinate 109,832, forward strand.
TGGAATAATGTAGAACAAAATAAGCTTTAAAAGAAGGTACAATAAGATGTGGTTGCATAATCTCCATATTCCTACAGCGTATTAAACCACCTAAAGAAAAATTACATTTTGTTCAACATACAAGCACAAAAATTTTAGTGAAATAACTTTAATATTCATACCCAGAATATTTTCAATAAACTTTTTTTTGCAATATAAAAAGTGAAAAAATTGAAAAGTAGTTTGATGCAGAAAAATCAATATTATTTGACACAAACAAAATATACTTTGCACATGTCAAGATGTATGCACGTATTATCAATCATTCAACTTTTACAGTTGAAATAAAAAAACACAATATCATTTCTATGAGTCTTTTACATTAGAGATTAAATTGTTTTTCTCTGAAACATTTTTGTTTAATTGATAAGCTTTTCATACATAAATTTAAACAATACTTTTTGGTAAAATATGCATGGCTAAATTTGGGGAAAAAAATGCATTTAAGCAGGAGCAGAAGATATTGTTTTATCACTATTGTTAAAAAAGTACTTTTATCTGCAAGGGTAGTTAATGTCATGATAGAAACTCTTGAAGATTTTTTAAGCACATTTAGTTTATGATAGTTGTATTAGTTCTATGTACCACCCGTGTAAGTACAGCACTTTTTTAATCTTAAGACATAGATGATTACAAATGAAAAACAGGAAAAAAATAGCTACTAAAGTTAATCACAATGATGTCTGTAAACATGTCACATACTCAATTAATAAGAAATACTGCTGCGCTTGTCTATCACCTTAAACTATGCTATTTCATAAGGTTCAATTATTTTGATTTTGTGTGACAGGGGCATCTCTACAAGGTCAATATATTAATATATTGTTAGGATCAGTTGTCAGCACATTTGGTTCAAGGACTTTTTGGCTTTGTTTAATAATTGTGTTTGATTGGTTAGAAGATAATGTATTGTGTTGTCAAGATTCACTCGTGGTAATGCAAGTCAGCACTTGATGATGTAACTACTTTCATACGTTTTCTAATGTTCTGGATCTTTTTCCTGAAATAGAACAGTTATTGACATAACCTAACATGCACTGTATAAATTCAAAATGCACCAGATTAGCTGACCTTGAAAAATTGTTACAATTTGTGGTCGTAATGTTTGATGTAATTAGAACATTTGAGCAGAGCCCTGCAATTATAGTTCATATTGGACAAATCTCTTTTTTTGTTTTTTGCTGTTGATTTACTGTAAATACTTTTGTTCATGGACATAATTGTAAGGCAATATAAAAATGTTGCCAATAAAGTGTGCAGATACTAGTTTACATTGTAATATGACTTACAATATGTTATTTTTGTGTGCAGTAATCCAAATTATCATTCATTTAAAAATAAATTATCACTTATTATATCTTTTCAGTTGCCAAAGAGTTTGACCTTTTCAATGCAATTTTGACATAAAATTAGTGACTATTTAAAAGTAGAAGTGTATTGCTTCAGCATCGAAAGTTTATTTCCTCAGCCATATTTTGGTATCTAAGCATTAGTTGTAATTGACTCAACTCAGTAGAATAGGCCATACTTCTAATGTCTTAAAAAATTATATTTTTAATGCCATATCAATCAGGAAATTTCAATTTTGTCAAATTTGAGCGATGTAGTAGAGACTTACATCTGTTATGATTGTTACAGTATAACAGTGTTAAATAATTATTATTTTAATTTGTTTTGTTTATACTTGACTACGATCGACCACAATCTATTGCAGAATACCTCAAGTGATTGGAAATTTAACTTCCAATCAAACAGGTTAAACCTCTCAAGTTCTTGTCACTGAAATGTAATATGCTGAAATACATATATTTTGTGTCTCCTCCTGTTGCTCTCATAGCTATATTTTCTTATTTCATGTTGATTTGCCAGTTTATGATGAGACTCGAACAACATCACACGCGGTGATTTAACATTGAGCATTGTGTCATGCATGATTTGTTCTGTCGACTACTAAGTTGCAGAGGCTGAATGACGACAACTAGCTTTGTTATGAATTAATCAGACTATTTGTTGTAGCCATATTTGAAATATTTTTAAGTGACTATCTATTACTCTGCAATAAAAATTTGAATTCATTTTATGTCAGCTACACGTAAAACATATCCTAGGTTGTAAATATTTGAAGTACCCCCCCCCCCCAAAGTAAAGTTGCTTCATTGAACTTGTCAACCAAGGAAAATAATTTCAACCTGTCCTTTTAATCAGAAGAATTACATTTAGTAAAAAAGACTGTTTACTAAATTCTCTCTCGTTGAACCTAATTCTAAATGTAAATATTTGTTATAATTTTATACTTCTCAACGAAAATAATTAATTTTTAAAATGTGGATCAAACGTGTACACTTTCAGAGAGAGCACCAATTTGAGTGTGAACATTCAGTAAAATTGCACATTTCTTTTGAACGAAATCTTGCACATTTCTTTTGAACGAAATCTTGCACATTTACAAAAGTTCAAGATTTACAATCCTCGAGTACACCAACGTGAGGTGACCCAGTCACTTTTACCCCCAATTTTTTACTTTCTAAATAGTATATATTAAAAAATATTTTCGCAAATATGGTTTATTTGAAATGACCACATAATGACCCTTTCCATGGCAGAATAAAAATTTGCCTGTCTCAATGGTAAAACTTGAAACATATATTTTATGCTGAATATTCCACTGAAAACTAGTCACAATTAGAATATGTACATCTTGTAAACATTTAAACAGAGACTATGACTATGAATAAGCAGAGCTAGCAACTCCGGAAAGTAGGGGAATCCCAGCGTTGTTGCTAATCATTTCAATTGTTCCATCATCAGATACCAAAAAATCTGCCCCGCTGGTCCCTGAAATTCCAAAATATGCAAAAATCTTACTACAAAATCAGTAGTAGCAGAAAAATTTGAATTTAGCATTCAAACTTCAATAGGCAGGAAAATCACAAAACATAAAATAAACCTCAATTTTGTGACTCAAAAAAGTAATGTACACAGAAATTCTGTGGTTAACATAATTTTTGCTGCAAATAAAAAAACAGTTGAAGAGTTTTGAAACTGGAAGGTCACTATATCTAATTTCAAAGGGCACATTAGGATTGAGCTTCCCAAAGGAAAAAAAATGTAGATATAGAGTTTTACCTGTAATGGCCATGGCTGCTCCAGCTGAGCGATTTGTCGGCTCAGGATACTTTTGCTTTTCAAATTTCTTTTTAAGTGACACCGCAGCAATGCTACCCTCAACATGAGTGCATTCCCATTCTCTATCACCTTCAAACTGCCTGTATCGCAAATATTATAGTAGAATAATTTAAACCACACAAATGAAATTACAGATCGACCAAAATTGAATCTGCATTGAGCTTAGTGAACAAATTCCATATGAAAAGTATATTAATTATGAAAAATCAGTTCATAGCATAAATGTTATCCACAGCATCTTAGATACTCGTAATGGTAATATGGCTATAAAATTGATTTTTTGTACTACATCGTATTTTTCAGTTATGTGTTTTGATCCGCTACTCAATTTCTTTAAGATATTATAGATTAGTCATTTCATTAAACTAATATGCATGCATACTTTTACATGATATTTCCAAATTCTTTCATTGATATTGCGATGGTATAGATTTAAAGCTTCAGCGACTTCAACCACATTGAATTTCCATTGAATTCTAACACGATGTTTTTTAACATTCCAATTAAGGAAGGAAGATACTTAGGTCTCATAATACCCTCAAAAGGGTCTAAAAATCAAACTTACATATATTCAATTTGAAACTATAGAGATCTATTTGTTAATCGAATAAATAATTGATGAATACGCAATAAAAATATGTAAGAATTAGAAACGTTTTCCTCTTTTTTAACAGTCATAATTTTTTGAACTTCAAATTTTTAAATTTGTGCTGGGATTTTAAAATTGAACAATGATTTAGAATGTATCTCTTGTATCCAGCATTTACATCATGTAACTCTTTCAATTTATATGTAAAATTAAATAATGTTATTACTCAAGCACGGATTCTTTTAAAAAACATTACACAATCCAGAATTTTCATATAGTGCATACCTGAGAGCAAGGTTATAATTCCAATCATTGTTTTCAAGATAAAAAGTAGCTTCTTTGTAGCCTAGACCAGTCTCATTTTTGAAATGCTGAAGAACTACATCTCGTGTGTGAGGCTGGAGCTCGGCAATTTGAGCTGAATCGGCAAATTTGTTTGGTATGCGCAGAACTTTACACAGCTTAAAATGGTCACCAAAAAAGTCGTTGTGTCTATGTAGCTCTTTCTTCGAAACCTATAAAATTAAGGTTGAGTAGATTGCATTGAATGGTCAGGATAAAACTGAATCATTAGTGTAAATAACTTTGAACTATTCAACTACACAAGTAAAAATCAATTGCTCTGTTTCTACAGCTTACTCTTTATCTCGAGGGGACATTGGCCTGCAAAGACTTTTTCCTTAACAGAAAAAAATTACCTTAAGAATTTTTAGCTATTTTTTTTACCTTGCAATGAAGAATATAAATAGAAGAATATCTTGAGTTATTTTTCTCATAGACTAATCAAAACTTTTAATTTTTTGTATGCAAAGGAGTTTGAGCGAAACATGCTTCCGCGTGAAAAGAAAGTATCACCACAAGAGGGAGTAAAAAATATATCGAGTTTTGTGATGTTGAAATTTTCATAATTATTTTTCAGTATCAGGTATATTATACCTACTATAGATCTTATCATCACCTTGTGTACTCTGTTATTACAGAAAACTGCTAAATATAGTCCAACAAATGAAAATCATTATCGAGTTTGGGTAGTGTTTGAAACTAGTGTCTTTAGTGCACAAACCCAACCCTCTGTAGAAACATTTTATCATTATCACGAGCACAAAAACAAAAGTACATCCCGTTTGGAAAAGTGCACATATTGAGTCTATAGAGGACTAAAATGTTAATATGAAGGATCCGATTATATATAAAGACTCAGAAACTACATGCACCTTATACTTTAAGCAAATTCCGACGATGGTATCTTCTGGCATAACCACATGCTCTATAAAAGCGTCGTCTAAACTTGGAGGTAGCTGGACTTCCTCTAAATTAATTTTAAATTTCTTCGGCTGTCCAGATATTATCCAACTTCCATCTGGTTCGCGGGTCCAGTATTTCCCGGCAGGAAGAGAAGGAAGTTTTTTCAGCAAGTTTTGAATCGAGAAATCTAAATCGACATGAAAATAATTGAAATTTTATGTTATGGATACTGTTAACTGTTGATTGAGACGTCACGACCTACATAAGGTGGTTGGCCATCCATATTTTGCACTTTCCAATAGTTCACACCTCCTTCAGCCATGCTTTCTTTAGACTCTGTCAGAAGCTGACGTTAAAATATACAACTAAAATTTTTTGTTGACAGCATTTTGAATACGGATAAAAAGAATTTATTTTCTCGCCAATTGGAATTACTAAATTTCTTTAATTAAAAAAAGTATTTTTTTGCAGAAATGTATAAAAGTTCGGATCATTTTCCAAAAATAGGGAATCGAAGGAATCAGGTAGGTTCTGTATGCAAGTTTTCTGCTCATGCAGGATATGCTGCTCACTTCAATTTTTTCCATAAAAACACTTGGATTACTGGCTCACAGTCATGGCCATCTGAAACAGTAGTAGATATTGTGATCAGTTGTGGTGGGGTAGTGAGGGGGATGATGTAAAAATGAGTTCAAAATCAATTGAAAGTCAGCTATGTATATAAAGTTCAGTTCACATTTTAACTGCACATTTCAATTCTTCATATAATAGTGTTCTACACATAATTGCTTATGTTGATTGTATGATATCTGAACAATGATATTCATGAATTTTGTGAATTTGCACATGTAATATATATATATATATTGATATTCATTACGACACCAAAAGATATATATATAAAAGCAGTTAAAAAAACATATGCATATTACTATATATTCAAGAGGAAATATATTTTAATATATTTGTGGTTTTTCTGGTGCCAACCACAAATGTGGAAATTGTAAGCTTGATTAGTTTGTCTAGTAATATTGAACCTTAAAACTACCATGATTGTGGAACATCATTGGTTGAGATGAAAACAAGTTTTTCTATTCTATTGAAAAAACCAAGGAAAAGTTTCTTAATGTGAATACTTGTTGAAAACTCTAACATATGATAGGAAATATAAGGTACTTTTTTGAAACAAAGAAACAGCCAATTATTCCATGGTAAAAAGTATTAATGTTAGAAATCAATAAATTAGAGTCTACATATATAACAACAGCAAGGACAACAAGAAACCCAAAGAAACACATGCAAGCAACAATATATTAATTCCTGTTCATGTGCTGCCAATGATGAATTTTGTCAACATAATACTTCTCAAGAGAACACACCTAAGAGAACACACTTTCAGAGAATACACATTCAAGACAAATTAAGCCAATAGAATCACAGCTCCATTACAGATTACATGGCAAAACAGATCAAATCCCTGCTACATAAAAAAAGTTGGAGGAATTTAGGAATGCAGTCAATATGTTTGTCTTGTTATAGATTCTGTAGATTGGGCATGTATCTGCCTTGCATACATATCTAGAAAATTTTTATGTGCAAGTGTTTAATCCAAAGTTGTCATCTAATAAGTCAATTTTAAAAAACTAATTTTAAACAGAAGAATTTGAAAAAATTTGCGATATACAATTGTATCATTCAAATTTCAATATAATTTAAAAATCTTTATTTTTTAATGTTTTCTTTTAATTTATTTCTACCAACATTACAAGACAAACTAGCCATAATTCTTGTAAAATAGCACAAATATTGATTTCCACCAAGAACAGATTAAAATTTTGTAAAAACTTGATATAAATGGTAGCTCCATTACTCAAACTATGTATATTCTTCTCCTGAAATATTTTTGTAGACTACCACTTAAACCAACATTGTGTTGAATTTAAATGTATAATTGTTTGTGTTGTATTGCTTTAATGGGCTGAATTTCAAGATAGAAAAATCAGTATTTAAAAAGATGGAAGCATGATATTTTGAAATGTAAAAATTATCCATGGTTTGGTTTCCAAATTAAATTGCTACATTAAATTTGATGCATGATACAAAAAAAGTAGCAACAATTTCTTTGAAGTTGAATAGAAACTATGGCATTCATTTTTGCAATTACAATATATTATTATATATTATTCAACTTTACACCTGAAACACATTGAAACTTATTTTATCCGTGAATAGCATGTCTGAAGTGCTGTATATGGGCTTGCAACATCTGTTACCATGAAATGTAGACTTTTTGCTTTGAATACTTTAGAGCATTTCCTAGTTCACAGGTTATGTCCAATATGCTACTTATTTTTTCAAAAAATTAGGGCAATGTTGTTGTTTTTTAAACGTGGCACAGCAATTTCATTACATTCTGAACAGGAAGGTTAATGCTGGAAATGAATAATCTCTAAAGGAACTTTGTTAATAGAAGCTAGAAATCTGCTACCCTGATGCAGAAGTATTTTCTTGCAGATTGAAAAATGATGCTAACATATGCTTTGAATCTGTTAGAAATTAACTTCCTAAAGTACTAATTCCATTTGTAGCTGCAGTACGATTCAGGAAGATTTGTGCAACTACACAATCCATGATGATTTGTATAATTCTAGATTTAAGGGGAGTCACATCAGTAGAAGTTCAAGGAGAGTCACATAAGCAGAAGTTTAAGGAGAGTCATATATTTTGAACAATTAGCTTACATATATTTTTGTTGTGCTGATAGAATATTCTCACTTCTATCAACGCAAACAATTGAATGCAATATATCTCCATCAATTCTTGTCCGTTTCTTCTTGCATCTTGACTATTGTGTTCATAATAGAATCATGCAAGTATTTGGAGGTTGGAATGGCCACACTGTGATGTATTTATTTTGGCACAAACAATGCCAATGACTGGACAATATGTAGTGATGCCTCACACAAAGAGATTGCAAAAATCACGACAAATTCTTTAGCAAAAGACACAGTAATTCCTGCTTTTTTTCAGATGACTTCAAACAACCCAAGAAAAATAGAGCACCTCTCGAATTGTATTCTAGTCCCCTGTCTGGATGTTTCAAATCAGAGTCTTTAAATATTTTCGAACTAAAAAGCATGAACTGAAACCAAAACTTAAATTAATCTATTTTGCCAAAATTTGGTATGCAGTTCATTGAATTTGTAAATATGTTATTACTCAATAAGTAAGGAACTTTTCATAAATTCAAATATTGAGATCCTTCTATATACGCCATTTTGATTGCATGAGTTAAGAGGACCACCCCGCCTGCTCTCACCCATGAGCGAGGCGAGGAATTATAAGTACGGGACGAGGCGATGCCGAAATTAGCCTCAATTAGGACCCGATTAAGCGACACGTTTCTCCTAAAGGTGCTTGTTTCCTGCTGCAATCATACTCTGTACCTATCTGCAATGTGGAGTGGATTGAATATATCGAACCTAGTTGATACTGTCAATAGCTTTAAAAATGAATTGGAAAACAAGATGGATAGCGCTATTGCGGGGACTGAGCGATTTCCTAATGACTCCTATGGTACCTTTTACGTCACTAAATTTAACAACATGCAGATTTCATTATCAGTAATCTTTCCTAATGATTCCAAATGCGATTCCATGCCGTATTTCATGTGGTTGTATCCCATGTAACGCTTTTCAATTCTTGAACTCCCATAGGGCTCTCCAATGCTGTTGACGGATTTGTAGAACGAAGTGACGACGAGTTAGAAGAAAATAAGGTGCTTGCTGGAAAATCATCTAAAAATGAAAGCGAAGAATGGGTGTGTGAGAGTTGCAATCATCATATTCATTTACCTAATTGCCACCTTCATGATATCACTCGTGGTCAATCAGTCAAAACACCCCAAACTGTCATCGATAAATCTACCCACCCTCTTCCAGAGGCCACTGAAAACGATGAGCGAATAAAAGATGTAGAATTTGGACCAGTTGCAGACGATATTTCAGCTAATGAGAAATCAGCTGTGTCTCGAGAACCTGTACTCATTCATGGTAAGTGAACCATATGTAATTGAAAGCTAAACGGAAGGCACGTTTCAATATTATTGGTAGAGAAATAAAAAAATAGAAAAGTCCATAGTCAACACTGTCCGTTTCTGTTACTGTACATGTGTTAACTTTAAAGGTTTTGTTATGATTTAATAGAGTTATTGGTCACTTTTGGTATCATTGCTCTATCTTGACATTTAGAATATCCTGTCATATTCATTGATAGATCTACTACTCTGGTTGATACCTCAAATACAAAACATCCTGCATAACCTAAATTTTTTTGATGATGAGTATTTCAGTCAAATTTGCCTTTTTTTGGCAAAGTAGCTCTGAGAAATATGTGACATAAATTAAAACATCTTGTTTGAAGTATTCTGCACCTATTTCTTGAGAAATTTCTGACAAGCATCTAACATAAAAATAACAGATAAAATCAATGAAGAAAGTTTGGATTCCTTGAAACAAAAGCTAAAATCAACTATGGAAATATTGGCTGAGCGTGAGAGACAGTTGGAGAGCATGTTAATAATGCATAGCTCAAGTGATATAAGTCTATCCGTTCAAGATGAAATAAAAAAATTGAAGGAGGAACTTCGAATTGAAAGAGAAAAATCTCGAGGGGCCGCTAAACAGCTTAAGAATTTCGATGCACAGAAACTAGAGTGGATTGAAAAAGATAGAATTCTGGCTGCTTATGTGGAGGTACACATCTATGCAGTGTTAAAATTTTTTTTAACGTGACTTTAACTATTTTTTGGTTTATTTATATTGCAATATTTTCATTTGTCAGTTTATTTGGCATTGTTGCTTTTATATGAGTTATTAAAGAGGCAACTGCTAAAAATTGATTACATGTATAAATTGGTTTAGTGCTGCAATCTTTGCTTTGAAATTTTATTATTCTAATCATGGCTGTACAATAGCACTATAATATCCACTGAAACCACATTTTTTGTAGAATAGACATACTAACTAAATATTTTTGCATCAGTTTTCCATTCCATTTGGTTTAAATATGCACGAAAAGTAACTACGAATATTTATTTAAATACCTGGTAGTGAACACTTTTTATAAAAATACCAAGTAAATCTTCGAAACACACGTACTACAGTTGATATTTCATAAACTTATACCGTTGGTTACACCAAAAGATTCTACTATTTTATCGAATTTATGGGATTAGAGATATCAGTTTTCACTAGCAAAGCAAGGTAGATTGTATTTAAAGATATCAAAATAGAATATATCATTAAGTAATTCGGCATTACGTTTGGAGGGGGAAGTTGTTTCAATATGGGCATTTATACCATTAATCTTTTATTTCTTAGGAAAGTAAAGTCTTAGCTCAAAGTCAAAGCGATATGGAACGCACTTTAAGACGAGTAAGAGCTGAGCATCGATCTGTCCTAGAAGAAAGAGATAATCTTAAAAATGAAGGAATTTCATTGGCTGAGAAGCTGTCAATTTTATCCGTGCAAGTTGAAGAGGCACGAGCAGATGCTAAGAGCTCAGGCAAGCAAGTGGCAGCACTGCAGGCTTCGGGACTGGCTGCCTCTGCACGAATTAACACATTAGAGACAGAGGTAAATTAACATTCAGAAATATCCAATTTTATTCCATTACACTATATCAAGTATTTTGTACTTTACTAGGTCCTATTAGGCTAGTGTTTTCAACTAGTACTATCATTTTATACCTTTAGACTAGTTTAGTGACCAGAGGATATCTTTTACTAAGGTGTCACTTCAATTCGACTATTTTGCCTTAGCCGTTCATACTCATTGTACTCCGAATAAGTCCAAATGCAAGTATGATCGTCTAATACTTATTCCCATGTTACAAATGGGTAATCGATTTTCCTTGCATATTTCTGTAGTAGTACATTCATTGAGCTTCAAATGAACAAACTTTGTTTACCTCCCCCCCCCCGATCTAAGCTGTTATCATTGCAAATAGCTGTCAAAGTGCATACAATTTGTGACAAAATTACATTCGTCACATATTGCATGCCCTTACCCAAACATTAATATTGTATTTGGAAATTTTTTGATGTACTTGTGATGGACATCGATGTACAATCTTGCAGTAATTTCTTATTATTCATAATATATATTGTTTTGGAAGTTTCTATAATAAAAGTATGGTGCTTACCCTCACATATGTTTGTACTCATGCACAAGTAATTGTTACATATAAATCTCACAATTGCAGTTGGCAAAAACAAAAAATGAGATTATTTCTCTCAATTCAATGCTTAACGATGCGATGGTGGAAGTATCGCAGCTTCAGGAACAGTTATCATCAGCCAATCAGAGGGAAGAAATGCTTGCATATGAGACTGCTCATTTCAATGCTAAAGAAGCTGAAATTGGAAAACTGTCAATGCAAATATCCCAGTTGCAGGTAATTACCAAATATTTTATAGCCCTTTCATTTGTACTTCTGGATTATCTCCTTTTTCACTTTTATTTTAGGATTACGTTCTAGCCAAGAAGTCACTCTAGATTTTGTACATTTTTATTTGGAAAGAATAGTTTTTCTTGTATATTTCCATAACTGTGACCTTTCGTATGAGACATAATCCCGGAGACATCGTAAATATCTATTTTCTATAAAGGAAGAATTGGCAACTTTTCAAAACTTCTGTTATTTGATTTTTAGCATATTGGAACAGACTACAAGGTGAAGCGTAACCAATGCGAATTTGATATAGTCCTGGGTTTGGGTATAAATGAAATGGGTATTATTATCTCTATAGAGATTCATTATTTTTTTGCATATATGACATTCAAACCGAGTAGATTAATTTGTTTCATGGCATAGTTTAGGAGTGAAAAAATATAATCTTGGTTCGCAGAATTGACAACTTATTTTATTAATCAGTTCATATTTTTCACTTTTGTTTGAATGTTCTTAGGAAGAGTTAGCTGTAAACAGACGCAAATCAGGAACTCGTGAAGATGCACTTCAAGATGAACTCAGTTCGACAAGGCAAAAATGGCGAGATGCAATTCAAAAGCTTGAAGCTTTGCAATCGAATTTGAATGAATCAAATGCTCCCTTATTGCGCCAAGTAGCGAATTTACAGGACGAACTTCGGTCTCAAGCAGAAAGCCAAGCCAAGCTGGAACGAGGATTTTCCAAAGAATTTTCTCGAGCAGAATCACAAATTGCGAATATTTCATCTGAGCTATTGACTGCCAAGTCAGAATTGGCTGATGCAAAGGCTAAATTGACTGCTGCAATGTTACAAGTTCAAAATTTGGAAGAAATTCGGATGAAAAGTAGGCTTGAAATTGACAAGTTAAATGGAGAAATAGAAAATTTGGAAAATTCGTTAGAACGAGCGAATCATGTTGCAGAAAAGAAAATTATTGAATTTGAAAATAAAGCTAGAGCTTTAAAGCAAATTCAAGATCAGTGGAAAGAGACATCGGAAATTGAAAAGCTATCGAGAGAATTAACTATTGAGCAATTAAAAAATACCATCAATGTGTTAACGGAGGAACTTGAGTATTTAAGAGAGGAAGCTTATGTATCGAAGAATACGGAAAAAGATAGCCAAAATAATCGTGAATTATTTATAAGAAATACGACGTCATCGCAGATTGATATTTTGCATGCAACATTAGGCAAATCTTCTCCTCCCAAAAGTCCGCAATCAGAGTTGAGTTGGGGCCGCATATCAAGAGAAAATTCGAACATGAATTTTAATTCCAGTGCCTTGCTGGAAAGAGCGAAACACAATGCAAGAATGCAAGACAAAGAAATTGAGTTATTAAAAAAGAAAGTAAACATTTTGGAGTGTGAGAGAGATGCATTAGCATCGGAGATTACTGAGATGAGCAAGCGAACTGAACAGTTGGAAATATCAGTTCTACAGGTAAATTTTACATAGTTTGGTTTCTGGATTTATATCTTTGTCTGATGAATAAATAAGCTAATTTGCTTAGGAAAAAAATGAATAGGATTAACTATTCTTGAAATAATATTCCGAAAGATTTTGAAAAGTACCTCTCATATCTATTTTTTTATGAACCACCTTCAATCCTTAAATTAGCACTATAGTGAATCAACTCACTTTTTGTTAAAAAATTCAATTTAATCGATTCTCAAAGAAATCTCTTTGCTAAAAAATTGTATTTAAAATAATTACTGTTGAACTTTAAGCGGCTGGTAATTTACTTTTTCACGCCACAGAGCGTAATTATGAGTTTTTGTAACTTGAAAAATGGTGACACAATTGATAAATATTTGCATGATAATTAAGAATTTGAACATATTACGTTTCCTTGCTAATTAGGCTAATGAACTGTCTAAGAAACATGAACTGTTATTGGATCTGCTGGGTGAGAAGGAGGAACAAGTCGAGTCATTATATCAAGACCTAGACGATGCTAAATTAGCATACAAAGGTCAGCTGATGGATATGTTGAGCAAAATCGAAATTCTGGAGCGACAGCTCAATTCATAGTGATAAAAAATCATATTCAAATATTTGCTTGAATATAACTTTAGTGAAATTTCAGTAGTCCATGAACATTTGCGTGATTTGGAACATCTCCCCCCATTATAAGCCAGTAATATATAATAAATGAAGTTTTTATGAAATTCTGAATAATTATCAATATCATGTTTCATATTTTTTTTCAAATTTGGATAGACGGATTTCAATCTGTAGAGGCTTTTAAAGTGTTATCACACAAGATCTTTTGACTATTAAAATACTACCAGTTATAAGGTCTTATTTCATTCGGAATTTATTTCATATTATCCACTGGCAATTTCAAATTTATCCAAATTTTAAATCAGACAATTTCCATGTTGCCTCAAATATAACATTTTGAATTTTCTTGCATGCTATGTTGAAGACAATAATACTTCTATATGATGATTTCTTGCACTGTAAATGGTAAAATTTGTCCAGTTTGAGGTAACCTTGAGGATGCCTTTGGCTCTAAGATTTCCATACTTCCAGCTCTACTTCAGTGTTCTGACCTTAGTTCTAACCATTCTCCATTTTCCAATACTTTTTAAAATTTTGATTGTTGAACATGGCGGTGCTTACAAGTTTATAGACTGTAGTTCGGAGTTGAGTACTTTCCTGATATCTTCCAGTTTAACACTTTATAATGTTTTGCTGGTCCTTTTGCCACGATCATAGTATTGCAGCGCATCCTTCTTTTAACTTTTTTCCAACATTGAGTTTGGGTGATTATGTTGCGCTTTTCTACTTGTTGGACTATAGTGGACTTCTACCATTTTTTGTCAAATAGTATTTTTGATTAAATTACATCCATTTCAAATCCATGGAATTCCAAGTATGGCAATACATTCAATTTCTTTTGTTGTGGTATGACTCTACGTACTATGGCAATATTTTGCTTTACTGTCGACGAAAACTTTAAGAGCATTGAATATGTGTTGTTCATTCAGTATTTGTGTTTTCTTAGGTCCAGCTTTGCTGTTGCATCTTCTTGCCAACCAACCAATCAATTCTTTTCATTTCTACCCTAATGCGCACTAAAAAAATAATGGCTGGTGTTGGTAGTATGACTTTTATTTATGATTCCCCACAGCTCAGCATCTGGATAAATCATTCCTGTCTGTTTTCTCCATTTTTCAATCAGTAAATATTTTAAAGTTATCTTCAATTTGCTTGTCTAGCTTATTTTAATCTACCTTCATGTAAGTTTTACTTATGATTGCTCCAATCTTACCTGAGCGTATCTTATCTTTAAATTTACTGTCATGGATTGGCGTTTTTTCTGAAAAGTGAATTTATGCTACGTAAATAATTAAGCGGTTTAAAATGGACATTTCTAAGATATGTTGAATTTTCAATGTGTACTGCCTTACAATGATTCATTTAGATATTTTAGGTTTCAATTAAAAAATATTTTTTTAGTATTTTCTAATTAAAATATGCTCCAATCCATAGTTGAAAGTGATTAGTTGGGAATCTATCTATCCAATTAATGATAATTTTTCCATAAATCGGTCTTCTTTGTAATCCTTTTATCAATAATTACCAAGTGATTCTAATCATGTTGAAATACTTCTTATTGTTTTGTATATTTTACTGAGTTGCCATAACCCAGGTTTAGGAGAAAAGTCAAATCAAGATATTAGTTGAAGAAAAATAGAAAAATGCATTAATTTGAGTGAAATTAATAATTTATAGCCCAACTTAGTCACCTTCTCAAAAAATTAATAGAATAAATATTTTGGGCTCAGTAATATTCTGTGAAGCTGAATTTCTCTCAACCATACGAAATTAAAATGGTTCCAAAGCCTTACTTCATATTTGTGGTACAAAAATTTACGCGGAGTGCAATTCAAAGCAAACATTTAAA
This sequence comes from Vaucheria bursata, assembly GCA_032358265.1. Lineage (NCBI taxonomy): Eukaryota > Xanthophyceae > Vaucheriales > Vaucheriaceae > Vaucheria > Vaucheria bursata. The sequence goes on from JAULBW010064188.1 coordinate 125,300, forward strand.
CATAGACATTTATAGTAAATATTTTTTCTAATTGCTGTTTCATAAGCTATTGAACGCGCTAAGGTCGCCGCAAGCAATAAATGGTATGATGAGACCACCAGATGAATCACATGGAATTTTGTACGATTGCATGCTGCTATTATTCAGCAGTGAAGTTATCATTGATGGTTCAAATCCAACCGGAAGCAAGAAGTCCTCGCACACCACAAAGCTTTCAATACTGTAAGCACAAATAAAATAAAAGTAATTCTATGAAATGCCAATATTACAATTGTTAAAATACGTAGCATTTTCTACTGTTTGATTACATGGAAAAGCATTTGAACCTTTCAAAAATTGATTCTTTCACTTTTGAATGAAAAAATCTGGTCACATAAAAAAATTAACTTTGCATCTCTTCCCCCTCGAAAGTTTCAAAATTCTTATAGACTATTAGAGACGTTATTGTGTTAGGAAAGCAAAACTATTTTGAATTAGGCTGCCAGAGTATCAAAATTTCAACTCAAATATAAATATTGACTACTTTGGTCCAAATTATCCTTATCAAAAACAGTTCACATTTTTATTGTTTATAAATAATTATTGCATTTATGACAAATGCCGCATAATAAAGAAAATTACGATGATATGCCACTCTATTTGGATAACATGAACTGAACTGCTACAAAATGTGCAACAGCTCAGCTTCATGACACTATTCTTCTCAGTTCTTTTTGTAGTCATTACTAGTTGCCTACCTTGATCACGAAATTGTCTCGAATGAAAAATCACTTTCAAAGAAATAAATGCAAGAAAATACACTTTTCGAGTAAATATATGTAAGAAAATACACTTTTCGAGTAAATATATGTAAAATTTAGCCCAACTTTTTGCTGGGGTCAAGGTTGATAAGCTTGTCATAGCTGAACATCATTTAACAAAAGAAAAAAAGAAAAAAAGAAAAACTGATAATTCAAACCATCTTCAACAAATTGGAATCTGATTGATAAAATCATTCAATTTCGATTCATCAAAAACTTTTTTCAATTTTTCATGCAATCACAAAAGAACAAATATTCAAATTTTAATTAACATTTTTTCAACATTACTATGGAACATCACCTAAATATAACTCCAATTCGGGAAAAATCCTTACTAATTCTAGAAAAATAAGGGTAATATAACAGTATGGATGATATTTTCAATTCTATGTACCTGCTATTTCGACTGCTTTTTGGCTTTGCAACGGTCACCCTCCTGAAAAAAATTCTAAGTTGGCTTTCAAGAAGCGAAATATCCTTGCCTTTAAATATTTTTGCAACAAATGTCCCACCCTCGACTAGTACATGAGCAGTAACATGTAGAGCAGCAAGCAGCAGCTGAAATTTAAGTAATACTTAGAGCAAGAAACCAGTATTTTTTATAAACATAATTGTAGTTGATATAATTTCACTTCTATGCACAGTAAAAATCCAAAAATTCTGAAAAGTATTGAGTGATATATATGAAAAATAGAACTTATACACGAAATAAAATTTCCTACATCATACTGTTTTGTACTTCAGATAAAATACTAGAATCTATAATCTTATATATATAATCCAAGTTTAAGCAATTTTAGAAACATAAATGAACATACTTGGGCATTAAATCGACCTATGCAAAACAACTTCAAGTTCTCTTTCTAAAGAGCTTTTCTTTCAAATTTTAGAAAAAAATTAGTTTTCTGAATATTTTAATAAATTTGCTTTAAATAGCGCTATATATTTGAGGTAAATAATGAAACAAGATATCTTAAATATTGAAGAGGCATAAGTCCTCTGTTATCATATTAGTGAAATAAACCAAAAAGTTTTCTCATATAGAATTGACTATTCAAATCAGTTATTAGTTATTTTACCATCAAGGAAGCTTGTTAAAATCATTTGAAGTTTCCATTTATTTGTACATTTCATTGATAGAGAACAATTTATTTATAACTGTACGAAGTGAAAATATTTTTGAAAGGTAAACGTAAAAAGTCCTTTCAAGTGTTACGGTTAGATACCAAAGTTTCTTTTTAAAACATCAGCTTTGGTAATATAAAATGCCAGTAAACTTTGATAAATTCTAGAAATACCTGTGCTTGTACATATTCATCAATATCATGGAGTCCAGTAACATCTGGAGCACCATCGCATACCACCAAATCAGCCTTGCCTCCACTAAAGTTTTTGATGATTGAATGGGCTGTCGATAGTGATGTTATATCTCCTTGAATTTGCTTCACGCCAGGGATAGGTGCCATTTCCTGATGAAGTAAATGTTGTCACTATTTGGACCAATGTTAGAAATTATATGAAATTTTGTAAGAAAGAGAATTAAAAGCTACAAATATTATTGTTATATTGGACTTTCTATTATCTCCAAATATACTGAAATAGTTCTGTTGGCCTTCAAAAAGTAGCTAGACCATCAATTATTTTATTATTCAATTTACCTACTCCTGCCTTAATCTTTCAACTTTCTAAACACTTGAGGATTACAGAGAAGTATATAGCTTTATTTCTGTCAAGATTGTAACTCATGAGTTTAAAGTGTTTTCTTTATGGACTTGATAAAGTTTATTGAAAATTTCTCGAAACTTAAAAGTCCCGAAAAAATAGCATTAATATTTGAATATCATCTTGGGGTACTCAAAATGAAGTAATCGATAAAAGAAAGAGGAAAATGTAGAAATATTAAGCAATATTTAGCATCATCGGTTACCAAAATTGCCTGCCCTTTTTCTTAATAATAATTTCCTAATGCTAGATTAAAGAAACTGAACGAGATACTGCATCGATTTCACAGATAAATAAGGCTCCAAGAACTTTTTCCTGCAATCAAGTAATCTCCTTTCCTGAAGATCTACAGCTACAATCCTAACGTCGCTAGATGCCATATCCTCTTCAAGTTCACTCTTAACCCACAGATTCGAAGCAAGAACTTGACTCCAGCTGCCAGGTGCAGCACATAGATCCACTGCTCGGCAAACTCCATGAAGAATATTAAATTCTTCATCAAGTTGTAAAAGTTTATATGCACTTCGGGCTCGGTATCCCGTCTCTTTGGCCATTCTGTAGTAGATATCCCGTTTGTCTTTAGACGATCGTACCATGTTGATTCCGTTTTAGTCAGCAACTTCACTAACCGTGTATTGAATTGTGTGCTAACAATGTCACATTTAAAGTGATTAAATCATTCACTGCCAAGGGAAAATGTATCTTTCTGCCTTTCTGCCTTTTGAGTTTCTGTCTGTAATCTTTGATTAAGCCGTTTGTCTTCAAAAAATTCTTTGCGCATTAAGAAACTAGTTTTACGAAGGTAAATATACTTCCTTTTGAAGAATTTTTCAAGAACATGCTATAAACAGTTTTTAATACGATCAAACAATGTCCTTAGTTGAACTCATATTATAAAATTTAAGCTAGAATTTAGCTCCCATGCATTTTAGACGCATTAAAAAGACTAAAATCAAATTTAAAGAAAATGTTCTTCACTCATGTGATTAGCGAAACTTCAAAAGTTATCTGTGATATTGTTAAAGAAATCATACTCACGATGGAGCTAATGAAACACCTATAAATTATGTACATATAGAAACATCCATCTTATAAAAATATCCACATCATAAAAAAAATTCATGGGAGATGCTGATATTTGTAGTGCAACAGGAGGAGAGACCAGAGCAATCTCAGAAATTAAGAGCAAGCAAGAGACTGTGTTCATCTCCCCAAAAAAATTTCCTCTGTTCCACAACAAAAGATAAATGTCCAATCCAGTTACAAATTGCTAAATGATCTGAATCGAACCAGGGTAACTGCAAAAACACTGAAATTTAAGAAAAAAATGCAGCTATCACTATAAATTTGTCTAAAGATTCAAGATATGGTATGCCTTAGCACCAATGAAAATTCACAGGAAAACTGCTAGAACCATTTGCTGAATGTAAATACAGATGGTGAATTGATACCTGCACATTGACCAGATTAATTTGTTGAAAGAGGTTCGGCTCCTTCATTTCAAAATAAAATAATCCAGTTTTTCATGATTTATTTGATAGATAATGAAGTTTTTAAAAAATGGCGAGTCCAATGACCACATTTACAATAGTGTATCAACCACTAATATTTTCCTGCAAAATATCCAGTAAAGAGGAAAAATAATAAAAGTAAAACAGGGATTCGATTGCGTAAATTATAAAAACGTGAATGTACAATGTTGGCTTTCGAATCTACATAGAAAAGGACTCTATGTGCCCTATCAGCCAAATGAAGTTTCCATACATTATGTACAGTGTTAATTTCATGCAAAAAAAATCGATCTCGTGATCTACGGCATATTTACAAAGCACACACATCAGCCGATCGGAAAATATGGTACATCACTTAGTCGGCCGTACTCTACGTCCTTATGAATATTTTCTAATAGCACCCTTTTAACTGCCTTGAAGGTGCGTTGCACCTACACAAATTTAAGAAAGGAACATCAGTAAATGCAGTACAAGGGAGAATTTATTAGTAAAATTTACTCTAGATAATCTAAGATTAATTTATAAAATCAAACTATTCTAGAATCAACACTATCATTGCAAGAAATAAAGAGCTTACCATACGATGAGCATCGTGAAGAGCACGTCTAAATTTAAACCACCCTAGCTTCTCAAGTAAGTTTTTTGTACAAGATTTGGCTGCAACCTCATAGAAGCAAGTATTGGTATGTCTATCTGGTGAAGAAACGCCACAGCTCCAAACATTTTTCGAGGATCTGGCGGCATTATATGCTAAAATCTTTTTACTCGCGACTTGATGAGCCTTTATTTCTTTTCGGTATGCATCTTCAATGAGAAGTATTTGTGTTTGGGCGACAGCATGTTGCACGCGCAGAGTGTCAACTTGCCGCTTAAAATGTGCTGCGGATCCAGCCGCTATTATGGCGAAAACCGCAGCGAAAATTATAAACATCAACTCTATGAAATGATATCTTCTCCTATTCCATAGCTTTAAAACCGGGACAGAACTATCAATTGTATCCATAAACTTATCGATTTCACACTGTTTCGATATATTTGAATTCTCTATCAATACAGAATCTTCATGTATTTTTTCCTGGGCTTGAAGAAATGCCCCTATATGTACAAAGTTTTCGGTGACGAATGAACTTTCACTCTGTTCAAAAGGTATTGTCTTGTGGCTATCTTCCAGCGAAGAAGCCGTATTGGAGCGAGTAAAAGATTTACCGTGATCTTTGGTCGACATTTAATCCTTTTTAAGATTGAGATTCCCTAGTCTACTGAGTATAGCTATTCACGATGGGCACTAGTTGATCGCTATATCATCAATATCTTTTTGCTTTCGCTGCTGAATGACATCGAAATTAACGTATCTTTAAAGAAATACGTTCGATGAACCGTACTTCAACTTTACCTTGGGGAAGCTTTTCAGGTTCAGAAAATAATAGCGCCAAAAAGTTTGAAATTAATAAAATGAAATTTAAATTAGGCGCAGCGGTATTTGTGCAAACGTTCGGTTATTAAAAAACTGCCGCAGTACCAGTTTTCGTCAATTAGTGTATCCTTGAATTTCCTTGTAAATTCCATGTTACACAAGTCTCAGCAAGGACGGTAAAGGTAAAAAATATAATTTTAATTTTTCTTTACTTTTACCTTTTAAGATAATTTACAAAGCAACTCTTAGATTCTATTACATTTGCCTTATGCATCTTTACTTTTTCAAGAAATTACCAAAAATATCCAAATAATGATCCTAACATATTCAGATAGTTAACTGGTAATATCCAGCTGATTATTAGGCAATTTTCATATTTATGCCACTATGGGACAACCAAAATCTTGCACTCCACCATTGAAAGGCTCAAATTCTTTTTTTTTACCAGCAGCATTTCAGAAAAATGATTCTTCCTTATATAACTAAGTATCGACCCGACCCTTCCAGCAGTGGGGCAGATTCTTGTGTCATCCTCAGTGGTACACCAAGGGACTCCAACTATTAGATGCATCATAAATTGCCAGAAGAAATACATGGTTTAAATAATAGGTAATAGACTAGAAATGTTATCTTTAGCAAGGTATTAAAGAATTGAAGGAAAGAAAAAGAAAAAGAGAAAAGAGTGTACAAACAAAAGTACATTATTAATGATAGTGGATGACCAACAACTATAATCACTCAGCAATGGCACCAGGAAAACCAGCGTACAGTGCATATTGTGATAGTATAGAAGAGTGAAGAGAGATTATTCATTGTAACAATATAATATGAGCCGCATGAGGGTAACCTTGTGGGCCGCATGAAATATCTTTTGAAATTACAATTAAATTGTTGATCTCAAAAGACGTTACAAAATAACGTTTTGTGAAAAGATGTATAAATTGGGGTAACATATAAATTGAGTAGAATTTGGGTACTAGAGCAGTAAATATCCTAACACAAGGTCTACTGCAAAAGTACGCTTAAAAGAAAAAATGTTGCACAAATATCTTGGAATTTCTAGATCAATTGATTCTAAAACATCATCTGGCTAGAGTTCAGCAAATCCTTTCTAACTCTTTGAAAAGCTTATTTTACATTTGCTTTGGGTGCTGAATTAAACTGCTCAGATTTTACATTGTGCCCTAGAGCTGAATCATAATTAAAGATATTTGACAGAATTGGAATTGATTCCTGTAATCAATTTATATGTAACAACTAAAATAATTGCTGCTGAATTTTGAGCACTATTGTTTTTCATGGTTTTAAACTAGAAGAGCAAAAAAAGGTGGAATAATCCTAATCCATCAGCAACAATGTAATGGTCTCAATTGACATTTACTTTTCAGTAAACTCTCTTTCCTTATTATATTATTTAAAAAATCTATAAATGCAGTGCAGAATAGTAGTGCACACAGAATGGCTACGTTACTAGAAAAATAATAAGGAAAATTACAATTTTTAAACTAAAGAAAAATATCAGTAAAGGTAATTAGTAATTTCCAAATACTAAAATTTGTAACTTTTATCTTACCAGTCAGTCAACATTTAAAACTACTCATTTCATAACTTTCTATCAAAACCATGCATTTACATTATCATTCAGTAAATGTAATTATTTTGCAATTTCATTAATAAACTACTCTTTTTGCTAAGTCTTAGCTATGTATATGATACGCATCTCAACATATGTGTGTTAAAGATTACAAACTTCAAGCACCTCTAAAGAATTAATGCCATATTTTTTGTCCAAGTTTCATTTAAATTTTCCGTCAAATATCATTCACAATACAACTGTTTGTATATGGTCAATTGATTTTAATAACAGCCTCAGTTGGTGTATCTCTAATTTTTTTACTTAACTGAAGCATATAGATCAAGCACATTCCAGAATAACAATTTTGCTGCAAAGCAAATTCTGCCTGACAATATTTTTATAAAAGCTTTAAAAAATCATAAAAATAGTATCTTATATACGTTTTAAATCATAGCAGACTGAAAAATAAATCTAGTTTAAGCAGAAAAACTAATGTATAAAAAATATTGTTATAAACTTGTTTAGACCATCAACACCAACAATGAAATGGAGTTGGTATCTACTTCTGTCATTTTTAAATGTAGAATCTTATGCAAGAGGATATGATATTATAGTAATATATTTCTAACACTTATAAAAAGAGGAATTGTTTCATAATTTTTAATACTATACCTGATAAATTTATATTACTGCAATGACTGATTAATCCATATTTTTGTGGTTTTATACTGAACAATGTCTAAATAGTATAAATATTTCTATGATCAAATTCTTTCTCTTATTTGCCGCATAAAAAAAATGGATAAGTCCAAATAACAAGGAATTGCCAATAAATTAGAATATATACCTAAAATATGCTTGTGGTACTATCTAAAAAACTCCTATATTATTTAAGTCTAAATTTGACTTTAGAACAAGGCTATCCATGTAGTTGATCCTGAGTTTATGTAATACAACAGACACTAAAAAGAGGTTATATAGTATATATTATTGTGTTGCTAGAAGTGAACTCTAGCAATGCAAGACAGACAAGTACTCAAATATGTGACAAGCCATTAGCAGCTGTGCTGTGAAACTATTCCATTGGCTAAAGTTAGAGCATGATGCCAGCAGTTGGAATTCTTAATAATATGAATTGAGAACCTTCAACAGAAACAATAATGCAGCTAACATAAAAAAAAATTAACTGCTAACCGGTTAATTACCAACAGACACCCCCCTTGCTGCGGATCCCAATTAAGATACAAAGCAGCTCTTAAATTCTTAAATAAAATATTCACAGTTTAATATATTTTCTTCAGGCTCCCAGCTACTGCTTTCCACAGGATAACGTTTCCACAAAACTAAAAATTTCCTTTTGTTGCCAACCTTTTTTCCATCCAAAAATATCCTTAACTTCAAAACACTCATTGACTCTATCCAGAATGACAGGTGAAGGTTAGACTTGTACAAATCTTGGATATGAATTCTTTACTGGACGGAGTAGTAAAATATGAAGCACATTATGCAACCTGTTCATAGTCTGAGATTAATGTAAATGGTATAAAACTAAATTAGTTCTTTTTATTATTTTAAACAGACCAAGTTTTTTCCAATCAAACTTAATTGATAGTTGCTGAGTATTAATAAATCTTTGATCCAAAAAGACCATCTCCCCCTCCCTATACGCAAAATGCGTTTGTTCCTTATCTGCAAACTGCTTAGTTAATTTCTGAGCACAATTTAATTCTTGTTGAAGGTTTAAAATGGAATCACAAAGAGCAGATAGATATTGCTGTAGAGTAGGCAGAGAATTGGGAATAAGTTTGGTGAACCAATCTACTTGAGGGTCAAAACTATAATCACTTAAAATGGACACATGTTAACAGAAGAGTGATACTGAGAACTATAACAGAACTCAGCCATTGAAAGATTCAAAAGCCAGTTGGTTTGTTCCAAGTTAAGAGTAAGTTTGGAGATATTGCTCTAAGACTTAATTTGCTCTCTCCAATTGTTTGTCAGACTGAGGATGGTATGCTGAAGATAAGTTCTGCAAAATCCCATAATTCTTCAGAAGGGCAAATCAAAATTGTGAGATAAAAACAGATCCTCAATCAGAAACAATATTATTTGGGAAACCATGTAATTAAATGATATGGTAGAAGAACAAGTCTGCTAACTGAGCTGAAGTAATAGTTTTGGAACAAGCTATGAAATGAGTCATCTTTGAAAAACAATCCATAATGATCAGAATAGAGTCCTTTCCATCAACAGACAGAAGATCAACTATGAAACCCATAGTGATGGAGTGCCAAGGTCTTGGAGGAATGGGCAAAAGATGCAAAAGACCAGCAGGCTTCATATCAGCAGCCTTTGAACATGCACAAACATGGCATAATTCAACATAAGACTGTCAGGATACTTGCTGGTCCTGCTATCTATTTAAATTGCTACAGCATAACTGCTCAACTATGTTCGTAAATGTTCGTAAATGTTTGTCTATGTTTGCCTATATTTGCCTACACCTTTTCCATAATTTTTACCCCTTTTACTTATTTTTGCCTTTTATCCTATTTGCGCCTGAAATGCCAAACCCTTTATGTCTACACTTTTGCCACAATTCTTTATGGAATCCTTTGTACACTTACTCTACAAATTGCCACGTGTCATCTTTCTTATGGTTACATGGAAACTTCTTGGATTATTTTCTTCAACCAGTTCAACCGAAGAAAGGATGATTTTATTTTCATTATACTCCCTAGAAACTCTTCTTCACCATCTTTAAACTCCGCTTCAACTGACTGGATATTATTCCAGAAGTTACCACCAAACTATAATTCCGCTTGAATTGGCCTTACTATAAATTACTCCACTTTACTCTGCTTCATTTCCACCAAAGACAATATCTTAGAATTTTTTAAATAATTCTAGAATTATCACAAGCTTAACAATAGAAATTTAAACATTTACTTATTGTCAGGAATTAACTCCTAAGAGAATTAATTATATTCTGTAGCTGCGGTACATTTCTCCTAATACTCTGTTGAAATTTCAGTTCTAATTATGGGAACAAGTTTCAGTAAGTGATATTTTGTTGTGTTGATGAAGTTATCTCACTTCTATCAACACACTTTAGGATGTAATAATATGCGTATTCTGTCACAGGTTTCTTGCGTTTATGTTGCGTGTTACATTCCTAACACTTATGGAGCAAAAGATGCAGCGAGATGCAGCACGATTCACCGGAGAGCCAATTTCAAGGGTACTTCAAGAGGGTATACCGCAAGAGCTAACGGGAACATACTTACTTATTCAGTCTTGTGTTTATGTTCACTCTTCTCAAGTTTAATAAAACTGTTATATTTTATTAAATCTTTTCTTTGCTTTGCAGTTTGCCTGCCCTCTGCCTGCCCTCTGCCGTACATCAGACTTTACCCCTTAAATTTAGCTACATCATACAACACAGGTACAAGTACTATATCATATTACTATACCCTTCTTCTTCCTATATCAACAAAGACTACACATCTTTACGCATAGATGGCAACCAGAATTCCTTTGATAAATGCTTGAATGTCTTGCGTATACCACTATAGCCAGCAGTTGGGGTCATGACAAAGCTCTAAAATATTAGATTGCAAAGAGCTAGGAATAACTATTTGTCCATAGCATAGGATACAACCATCCTTAGACAAGATTCATTTATTGCTGACAAGATTTTGGATTTCCTTATCATCTTGCTACTGTTTTTTGATGTGGTTCAAGAGGTTTACTTTTCAAATAACTGCAATCCTAAATTTCTCTCTGGGTAGCAATACTTGGGTTTGACCTCATACTTGCTCATCAGTTTCATGGAATTGGTAGTCTTGTTGTCTACTCAAGGCATCAGACTTGCTTTCTTCCTTTTCAGGACAGAATATTACTTCAAAATTGGAATTGAAAGAGAATAGAGACCATCAAACTTGATGGCAATTAAGTTTCTTAGAACTTGAGAAGTACAAAAGATTACGATGGTCAGTAAATACCTGCTAGAAATTAATTTGTTTACAAAAACTTGTTCTTAAGGGATTTACTCTTTTAAGAGCTATTCCATTATGTAGTTGCATCATTTTGTGGTTCTCCAGATGGATTGGCATCAAGACTTTGTTTATTGTGTTGCTGAGTGTGTTTCTTATTCACTCTCAGCAATGCAAATTTTGTTTGCATAATGTTACCATGCTTCCATAGTCTTTATGTCCTTCTTGTCTGGTACATACATATTGCTATTCTGCTAGTTCTTCTGGTACAGCACTGCTGGGTTTAGTTGTCTTACATCATGTACCATTTATTGCATTAATGTAACTGCTTGTTTTGAACCTGTATTTTTTCTTCATTGTTTTTATTGGGTGACTGTAATAATATAATGCACAACAAGGTTTTTGAATGTGACTAATTTAAATCAAGGAATTCAAGTTACAACTGATTCTTAGATTAGGTCTCAATAAAGCCAAAAAAGACATAAAAACAAACTAAATAGGAATTAGTAATGAATTAACTACATTAAAAGGTTTTTGCTACCAAAACAAAAACACAAATCTGCAATGTAACTTACAGGCCTAAACTGAACAATTTCAATTGGCTTAGACTGATATTACATGAACATATATATAATATGCAGCTCTCGAAAATAGTTATCAAGCGTGACTAAATCCAATCACTTCCTTACAGTAATACTAGTTCAGCATTATGCAATTTCAAATTAATCTGCTGTAAGGTTTTCTAAATATAGTGATCATACTCTTTCTATACATTACGTATTGAAGTTGCTGAGTACCACAATTGAATTGAGTATTTTTGTTGCATGATGGTTTATTTTTAAATCAAAAATATTTTAATGGGTTTAATATGACCAATTTTTAAATTTGATGTTAAGTCTAGATTTAGTCAAAATGCATGTAATATGTTGGATTGTTTCAAATCAAAAATTAAAGGTGACCAATAAAACTATTATGTGCAGTTGGTTCATACATAAAACAAGCAAAAAAAATGAGAATGTAAAAATGAACTAAATTTCTGTTAGATTCATTACAAAAGGTGACATGAATGCTATTGTTGAAATCTCATGCAATAATTATCTTCATATATTGGAAGTAGAAATTTTTACCTTGATTATTGAATACAGAAATTGATATTTAAATATCAATATTTGTGCCAAATGATATTATATTATTGTTAGAAGTCAATCAAGCACTGTTCTTGAGTTTATGTGCAGAAAGTCATTTTGTATTTAGATGCTTCTAACTATTGCTGTAATGTCTGAATTTTGTAATATAATAAAGACAACTGCAGTAGCACAGTGATTAAAAAGGTTGATGATGATTTGATTTCCTTCTAGTACAACTGTTCTTCCATTGAATTCTTTTCAGCTTGACATATTGCATGACTAGAAGTTGTTTGCTAAGATTGTAAATAAGCTCAATAAACTGTTAATTTTTGTTGTGAATGCAAAAGATACTTGACTTTTAAATTTGTATTAGTTTATATTCTTGACAATTTATAATGCAAATTGAAATTGCATAATGATATGCCAGAAGCAAATATTTGGTATTCATAAAAAGAATTAAATGAATTCAGTCTAAATTGCTGCTCCTAAGTTTATTTAACTAAATATTGTCTTATAAGAGTAATTTTTGTATTGTCATGGGCATAATGCAGTATGCTTGAGAACTTACCATCCTCCATTATATTATATGTAAGTAAACTTATAAAACGTCCAGTTATTATGCTGGATGGTCAGAAAAGTACACAAGCTGTTATGAATGTGTTCAAATAAGACTCAAAACTAGGGCAAAGAGTATATTTATGCACATAAATTGTGTTGCTGGAAGTAAACAAACTTCACAGCAACACACAAATCTTAAACTTAGCCCATCACCAAAATCTAGCAATGACTTGCCATAAACTTTGAATTCCATTATTGTTAGGAATTAACTTCCTAAAGTGCTAATTCCGTTTGTAGCTGCGGTACGATTCAGGGAGATTTGTGCAACTACACAATTCAAGAGGATTTGTACAATTCTAGATTTAAGCAGAGTCACATAAGTAGAAGTTCAAGGAGAGTCATGTATTTTGCATAATCAGGTTACATATATCTTTGTTGTGTTAATAGAATGTCCTCACTTCTATGAACGCAAATAATTGAATACAATATATTTCCATCAATTTTTGTCCGTTTCTTCTCGCGTCTTGACTATTGTGTTTGTAATAATTATGCAGAACAATGACTTGCCATAAAACAGAATTCCAGCTATAACATGAATTTAACCATTAACCAGTTAATTCCTAACACAAGCAGAGCCAGACATTGTGCTGGAGGTCCAAGACAATACTTGACCTGAGCAAGACAGAATGCCAAGCAGATATGTAGTTAAGATGGGCATGGCATCGTGTTGAATTGCCAATATATTACAAGTAGATATTTTGCGGGATAGCAATATTGGAAGCTAAAATCATACTGGATAGCAGTATAGTGAATAGCATATAAAAGTATCGCTATGCAATCTTCACTAAAACTGCACTGCCAACTGAGTAGAGCAGTTAAGCCACAATTTTATCAGGGTTTATGTCAAATAATTTAAACTATATATATATATATATATTATTTAGTTGACCAATGGTGCATGAAACCAGAGCATTACTAGATCAGATAACTGTTGAAAATTCTACCAGCAAGCCAAGGCAATCTCTAGAAAGCACTCCGAACATGAGCGAGGGGCAGCCCGCTGGTAGCTTCATTTACACTAATTTCAATCTAACTAACTTACTCTAAATACGGGAATGAGCTTGGATGGACCTTACAAACTGGATACCAATATGGAGTGGAATCATGTGCTGTCATTTTATGTGAAGTTGTCATTTGTACCTTAAACCCTATCTCTGTCCCTTGAGGGTAATCGTGCAAAATAATTGAGAACCAAGGGAAAGAAATTATTTTCTTGGAAATTTTATTGATGTAACGCATTTCCTAAATAATATTTTTGTGTAGCTCGTAAGATATCGCTTGAATGCGCACAACTTGTGTTTACATAAGACCGATTTGACGGCATTAAGGTTGCATTTTCGCAGCTAAACAGAAATGAACAGCAGAGTGAAATGAGTTCTACCGAATTTGGCGTTCACTGGTAATTTCTCATGAGAATGCGGCAGAACGCTGCATGGCAATCATTTGAGAATGAACTGTCTCGAAAACTAGAGAAGGCATTCTGTATTCCTAGTTTGGTTAGGATATAGTTACAATTATTGGAACCGATGGCAGTTATACCTCGTTTCTAATAGATTTTCATGTAATGGAAGTGCGCCTATTTACCACAGGTGAAGCTGGAATTATTCGCCGTGATGCAGGTGCACAATCACCTTTTTGGAAATTACATTAAACAGTTTACTACCCCTATACAAGCAAACTAAATTGGATGAAGCCAAAACTAGCAATTACAACTTTATGTTTTATTTTTGTACACGTAAGATTCCGTTAATCCACGAACTTTCGCTGAGATTTGGAAAATTCCTGAATATTTGAGTCTTTATTTTTTAATTTTTCATCTAATGGCTCTTCTTGGGCATACCGAAAAGTATGCTTCACATTTCATTCGCTATTTTGAAAATATTCCACTACGAGAAGATCATATCAGTGTTGGTTTCTACTCTGTTACTTTTCTGCAATTTATGGGTTAAGACATCATCAAAGTATTTATCTAAATAATTAAATTAACCAAGTTACCAACAGCCTCATTTCTTATTTATGAGTTCTAAATTGAGTTTTATTTTCATCATATTTATCTCTGAATTTAGTTTGATCCAATCATCGTTTGTAAAGGATGAATACATTAAATAAATTGGGATCTTTTGACCTGTTCGGTTCGTTTGCAGCTGCTTGTATGGCTCCTCAAGGTTAACTTTGGCAACATGAAGAAAGCGAAGGTTATTGGAAGTCCTACAATTTAGCATGATGTGAACTTCTTCGAATTGCTCGAGATTCAGGAAGAACAAGTACAGTGGTGTACTCATCTGATGAAAGGGAAACGAATTCATTCGAGATTGATTTTGAACTAAATCAGCATGTAAATCGTTCCACTAATAAATGGCGCAATATTCGACTTAACACTGAAAGCCAGTCAATTCCAGAATTTCGAGGCAAGTAAATAATTTTTATTTTGAAAATAACACTCGGCAAATCTTTGTTTTGGAGCATGCATCATGTATGCATTTGGCGTTTTATATCTCATTCTCTGATGGCAGGCAGAACTAGCACAACCACTGGGAAGTTTATCATTTATTTTTAAATGTTTTTGTTGATATTTTTGTGAGGTGTGAATTTAATTAGATAAATATGATACATTGTTATATGCTGACCACAAACAATTTTGATTAGAATGTTTCAATCTTATCTTTATCACGGCATTTAGCCTATAAATAGTTGTTGTTCATGTAGTTAGTTATCACCATAATGGTTTTCTAATTTACATCAAATCGCAATGAAAATGCATTTATTATTTTAACTAATGAACAAAAGTTCGTATACAGCTATTGTCAAGAAAAATACAAAATTGAATTCTAACTATGGTACTATATTTAATATTTGTCCATATGCATAATTGTCGCTTAACGTATGTTTCGATATCTTACCTTCCTCTCTGTATGCATTATATCGCAATTTGGTTCACATAAATTCTTATGCTTTTTTGAATTTATTAATGCTATATTTGTATTTAATATATTTAAATTAGAGATCATTTTTATATTTTTGACATGAATCTTCCATACTTAATTGAATTATTTTATTTTTATAAAGTATCTTCTGCTTGTGTGCCAGTTGGTCTTTGTTCAAAGTCCGCAGAAGAGTTAAGCCAATTAGATTCTGAGGAAGTGGATGTTTTCACTGATAATGCAGAACTGACAAGTCAGGTAGTAATCGTTACATATTGTAGGCATATGATTATTCTAGTGATAGTAAATTAGCAAGTTTGTATATCAATGCATAAATCCTTCTTGGCTAGGAAATTTTTTAGAACTACTAACTTCTACTTAATACAATTTTAAAGATTTCCTTATTTATTGCTCTATTCTTCATTCTTTTTATTCAATTCTCTTTCTGTTAAGGGAAATGTTGTTGATGGCGTGCAAGTGAATATTCAAAAAGTAATGAAGCAGTATGTAGAAATGAGGCATATAAATGGAAAGAACTCAATTATGGAGGATGAAAGCTATCTTGATGATAGCTTATTGGTGCATATACCTAATTTGTTAAAGCGGTTAGAACTAAATTCTGGTGACATTAAGAAAGTCCAGAAAAATCCAATTGGTGCAGGAGGATATTCCAAAGTTTATTAACTAAAATGCAATGGAGAAATCATGGCAACAAAGGTAGGAGAACGGAAGTTTTATGAACCACAACTACATCAATTGTATTGGTTATTTTTTATAAATATCCTGGCCCAGAGATACTTTTAGCTCTGAGATTTTATGTCAGGTACTTTCGGCAAAGTTCTTATTGACTTTTAAGTGATATAATTGGTTTTACAAATGTTGCAGTATTGCTTTTGTTTATAATATCGATTTAGTAACATTTATATCCATATGTACATATGTATATATAATTCATATTGCTCATACTCTGCATCCATTAAAACAAACAATCAGCCCATTTTTAAATTATATTTCGAATAAATATAAATTTATGCAAAAATATATTTTATAGTTTAGTTTATAATTGTTGTCAGGTTTTTAAAATGGAAAATTTGACGGAAGAAAATGCTTAAGGTATCTATGCTATGTTTTCCAGAGAGGTCTGTTTGTTATCACAACTTCAGCATGAGAGAATAGTTAAATTTCATGGTTTTGTCACTGCTACTGTTGAGCTTGCTCTAGTTCTTGAGCTATGTACTGTATTGAATATATATGTTTACAAATTGGATAAGATTCTTTCTATCATTTTTGCTTCTTGAACGTGATATATAATTATCAGGGCTGCTATTGACTATTAGAGTTGCGCAGTTGGAGAAATGGTAGGAGTTATTGAAATACTCGAGTATTAATTCTGCATATTTTTCCTGTACGGTTCTGAAGTATGTGCAACAAGGCTCTTTGAGAAGTTTGCTGAATAAAGAGAGCGAATGGAATAAACTGCTTCCAACACAACGTCATCAAATATTAGTGGATGCAGTTGAGGGTATGCTTTTCCTTCATAAGAGCAATATAGCCCATAGAGATCTTAAAAGGTAATTTTTGCATACATTTATGAATTCTTTGAATTTCTATGCTGATATATTCATTCATGCTTTTACAAGTGTAGAGCAGTCATAAGTCTTCATGTATATGCACTGTATGCAGTTGATTTTTTAGAGCTCTTTTGACAAACTTGTCTCTATACATTGATATGAAATAAAGAATTTTCTGGAAATTGATTTGATTTTTTCTTCAATTAGACTAATGAAGATATGCTTAAAGTGTTAGGATGAATTTGATGTATTTTTGCAATTTTTCAAAATATTCAACTCTAATGTTTATTATGCAGTAATAATACACTGATAACGGATGATTGCCGGGCAAAAATAACTGATTTTGGTCTGAGCAAATCAGTTGAGGCGCTTACTTCTAATATCACAAGATCAATTAAAGGAACTTTTCAATTCATCGCTCCAGAGGGATTCGATGCTTTTACAAAAGATAATTTTAAAGGCAATATATATAGCTTTGGAATTTTTCTATGGGAAGTCTTGTCTGGGATTTTAGGGAGGAAAAAGTCTATTCCCTGGGCTAGAATGTCAGTTCAACAAGTCATGTATGCAGTACATTTGACGAAAAAACGACCCGAGTTACTTGCGGAGTGCATATCCGATGAAAACGTGCTTCATTCTACAGTTGTAGTCAATATAATGAATCAGTGCTTAAGCTATAAGCCGACGGATTGCCCATCATTTGATTATGTACTGGCATCTCTGAACTGCATTGAGGTAAATTAGAATAATGTATAAAATTTTATTCTATGCTACATTTGAAAAATATTTGCATTTGTCGGGTATGTTACCCTAAAGATAAATGGTCAGTTTTTGATAAATTATGTAAATATGTAATGATCAACATATTGTGCTAGTATGCTTCATTATTACTTCTTAGACTAGGGAAAATAGTGCAGTTAAAGGACCACTTTACCGAGTTATGTTCAATTATTAAACGGATACTAATTTATCTCATGGACTTGATATTATTTTTTTCAAAATATACTATAATATCCTTTTTTATCACTTAAATATCAGCAAATGTTGTAAAAAATTATTGACTGTATAATACTGCCCTTCCTACAAGTTTGTGATTTTAATATGGTGAGGATTGAATATTTTAGGCAAATGCAGTAAATCATTCTTAACTTTAATATTAGAATTCTTCTCTGCTTAGCAAAGGATAGACACTTGGGTTACCTCTCTCCTATTGGTTTATATAATATTTAAGGTATACTTGACCAGTTCTACGTCAATGTCTGAGAGGTATCTAATTCGTCATTGATTTAGTTTTTGTAGCTTTCATATAATTGGTCTGAATTTAAGTTTTTAATTTGTTATGCGATCATTTTTGATTTTTTTGTAGTTTCAACTCCCTGAAATTGGTAATTCTATCAAAATAAATTTCTTCTGTTTACATGATATGATTAATAGCACATTATCTATGTATAAGTATATAAACATGTTGATAGTACCTATTGGTTTCAAAAAGTAAAGCCTGGCTTAATATATATGAGAATTCATATCTTTTTGACTTATTTTTTATGAATATCTATGACTTTCATAGTAGAGGTTATCGTTAACGTTTTTTTTGTATTTCAATGTCTATTATACTTCCTTTACCTCTTTGATTCTCTTTTATACATAATTTTTTTCAAAGTGCTTCATGCTGAAATAATTTTTTTGCATTTCTATGATACATTTTTTTCTTTTTTTTCCTTCACCTACATATTAATGATGTGACGTTTATTTTATTTTTTATTTACAAAAATGCAAGATATTGAATTTGAACAATAAATTTTTTATAATGAATCATCAGTGTTTTATTTTGAAACAATTTTTTATGAATGAAAAGAAAATACCAGCGATACGGATGCGATGGAAAAATTGTATGAAAGTACTGGGGGAGCATTTTAGATAAAAAATAAAGACAGATTATTTTGGCAATGCAATAACTGCTCTCCTGAGTTCAAGGAGGCTTATGGAAGGATAACATGCATTAATTTACCTAGTAATAATTTGATAGGTACAGTGATTTTAATGTTTATGTATACATAAAATATATAAAAGTGGTGACTTAATTGGTGTAGTTTTTCTCCAAAGTACATGAAATATATTGATTCCTTTTTGTTATTCATAAGCCTTTTGGCCGTTTCTATAAAGCTAGAAAACACTATTTTTTAAAGTGTTTTTATGAATTTTTGCTCCAATCTGCAACAAAGATCAATCAATAAATTTTGAGATGTTACTTAACTGACCGTGTATTTTTTATGAAAGTTATAAATATGTGCAGGTTTAATTGAAAATGTATAAAAAATTCCAAGTATTCTCCTCCTCAGATTTTGGTGCCAAGTTTAATTTATACCTTTGCATTCTGAAAAATTACACCATTTATGAATATTTTACATACTATCTAAAAAAGTGCTACGATATGCAGCATCTTGTCACATATATAATTTATTTATCGTCTGAACTTCAATATCATCAAAATATCTAAATTATTCACTTGATGATATCTATCATATTTTTTGGTCCACATTAATGATATTTTCAAAATAAGACATTCGGTCCACCAAATGATATAGGTTTAACATGTATTTCATTTGAAAAATATAATTTTTTCAATCTGATAATTATTACAAATAGTGTTTTTGCCACCTCTTATAGCTATATGAAAAAAAATTAATTATCAATTCAATAATTAATGCACATGATCTTGTTAATTTTCATCAATCATATGAAAAGTTTACCTTCAATTTGATATTTATAAAGTGAAATACCAAAAATACATGCATTTGATTTTTCTATCTTTGTTTCTTTCATTTAAATTAAAATTTTTAGCCAACTTGTATTGTTCATATATAAGGTGATTGTAGATGCAAGTGTTTTTGCACATTTTTCTATCTATCTCACTTTGCTTAATTTTTTAGGCCTGATACCGACAGAGCTGGGAAGACTCTTCGGTTTGACTTACTTGAGCTTATATTGTAATGGATTGAATGGTAATATTAATATTTTATTATGTATCTGCTCCAGTTTTCCTTATGTTTTCACTAGTAACAGTGTTATTAAGTAAACTAATTTTTTTTGTATAAAATGCTATTCCATTTATAGCATCAGTTATTTTTATTGGTCAATACTAGTAGCATTGTTTAATAGTAGGACAACTGGTGGCACCATCAGGAAAAAATCTAACTGCTTAATCATAGATTTGAAAATTGCAACGGAGATTAATATATTTACATAATGTAAAATTGGTTTAATTTAAGTTTCATAATAATTTCTCACGTGAAAATATTTATTCTACTTTTATATACTATTTTTTTGTGCGTTATTTCTTACCTATATCTGATTTTTATCTTTAAAGCCATTGTATCATTTTCATAATTGCTTGAAAATCTACATAACTTTTGAAAAAAATGAGTATATTGCATCTGTTTTTTGCCCATGATATTTTCGTTACTTCTCTTGCAATGCAGGTGCAATACCAGTGGAACTCGGGAAATTAAACAATCTAGAGCAACTTCTCTATAATAATCAATTGACAGGTAAACATGTTTAACATTTATGTTCATGATTATTGGTTTGTCATACAAAACTGTAATATAGCTGTTTATAATAAAAACATAGATTTTTGATAATATAAAAATTACTTGAATTAATATTCATATAATTGAATTTTTGCAATGCAACTTAACCTTTCCTTAACTGCTTCATAGAGTAACTAAGAAAGATATAAAAAATTTATGCTCCCTACTCTTTTATATATTTTTTGTGCTACTTAGAGCTGCTACCAATGAAAACTAGCTATATGTTATTTTCCGTAGTAACAATGAAGTTAATACTCTTCAAGCTACCACACTACTAGCAGTGGCATCCTTGTATTTTAAAGCTTAGAAAAAGAATCAAGTTAGAAGTTTTTGTTGATATTTTCTCATCCAGCATTAACATAATTTATTTTACACAGCTTTCATAATATTTTCAATACAACAGAATGTATTCCTGAACAACTCGGTAATTTGTGTGGTCTAAGAGAGCTATTTCTATATTCTAGCAATCTTGCAGGTGATTTTTCTAAAGAAATTATCTCCTTTTAATATTTCTGCTTATTTTTAAACCTGCAAAATAAAATAAATTACATTCCAGAATTAGTCTGATTGATTAAATAAACGTATATCTAACCTTTCAAGAAGTTTTTATATCAACGTACATTTGAAACTACACGTTTTATATGAAATGAAGCATGATAAAAATTTTTAAATACATGACTGGTCTTCTATCATAACGAGAACTTTTATATGTCAATGATGATTTTGACTTCATTTATGATTAGTAAATTCATTCATAATAAGTGTCAGGTCTAGGGATTGAGAAAAATTTGATTTTTTTTATGCAAGTAGGCTAGTAAGCAATATTTACATGAAATACCTGTCACAATATAGGAGTACACTCCTTATTTATAGTCCTACATATAAAAATGATTCTTCCAACAATATCCATGTCTTTAACATCTACACCGTCTTTCACTATTCCACAAAGTATTTTCTCGGTGTTTCCCAAACCGACATCTCCAACAAATACCTGACAAAGTAACCCGATAATTGAATATCTGGCCAATCCGTGCTCAACATTTATTAATTGTAAACATCTCTCACTCTTCTCTGTTTTCATTGCAATTACCGTATTACTGTGCAGAGTATCGTTGTTAGTTTCAGAGAAACTTCCTTCCCGTCTAATACACTATATTTATACTATATTTCTAGTTCAATATATTTATCTTATTTGTTTTGCACATTATATATTCTTATATTTCACAATACCTATAGTGGATGACCTATTGTATACTTGAATTTGTTTTTTGACTCTAATTATGAATATTATCTTTAGTTTTTGAATTTTCTCAGGAATTTTTTACAATTGGCTTAAAATATATAATATTCTTTTTCTTCCATCTCCATGATATAGGTTCAATACCGGCCAGTTTTTGTAACCTTGAAAATTTAAAGAAGCTATCACTTAAAAACTACCAGCTTACAGGTGATTATTTCTTTTGAAAATTTATGTGTATGTACTTAAAATCCTAATATTTGAGTTCTTTTCTACCTATTTTTTGTGGTTCTTTGATTTTAAATACAATTTTTCCTACAAATATATCAGTACCACTAAACAAGCCAATTTTACCTTTTATTCTTTGCTGCCTTGCACAAATGAAGACCAATAATGTAGTTAACCTATGTCATTATATTTTTTTGAGGGCAAAGTATGTTGATTTGCTTACTTATAAATTTGAAGGAAATAGTCAAAAATTGTTTCTTAACATGATATCATGAACCAATTTTAAGCTTAGTTGTTATGCAGTTAATTTATTTTTGATCTAATGTGTCAAATTTGCTCAATTGAAAATAAATGCAATTTTATTATGATGCATATTGAATTAACTAGCCAGTAATAGATAAAAAAGTTTTCAAAAATATTTTATTTAAAACCATAGGTGGTTCTCCAATAATTTCAGAACTCAATACTCTATTTCACCAGCTGAGGCAAGTTCAAAAGAACTGACATTTTAATATTTTTGTTACCTTATGATGCAGGTGATGTACCAGTGGAAATAGGGGAATTATCAAAATTGGTGGAGCTTGATCTTTGTGATAATCAATTGACAGGTCAACAGGTTTAATATCTATTTTCATGATTATTGGTTTACCATACAAAATTGTAATAAAGCAGTTCATAATTAAAACAGATTTTTAATAATAATAGGAAATACTTGAGTAATTGACATTTTATCATAACAAGAACTTTTATACTTTGATGATAATTTTGACTTCATTAATGATTAATAAATTCATCCAAAATTAGTGTCTAGTCTAGAGGTTGACATAAAAATTCATTTTCTTTTGAAGCAAGTAGGTTAGTAAGCAATATTTGCATGGAACATCAACAGTCGCTGATCTATTGTATATTTGGATTTGATTTTTGACTCTGATTATGAATATTACCTTTAGTTTTCAAATTTTCTTAGGAGCTATTTATGACTGATTTAAATCATATAATTATTTTCTTCTATCTTCATGGTATAGGTTCAGTGCCGGCCAGTTTTGGTGACCTGACATAGTTGAAGATACTGTGGCTTAGTAGCAACCAGCTTACAGGTGATTATTAGTCTAAAAAATTTATGTGCATATGCTCAAAAACTTAATGTTTAAGTTTTTTCCTATGTGTTTTTGAATGTGGTTCCTTGATTTTAAACACTGTTTGCCCTACAAATATACCAGTGTCATCAAAAAAGCCAAATTTTACTTTTCACTTTTTTGTCTTGCAGAAATGGTGACCAATAATGCAGTGAAACTATGTAATAATATTTTTTAGAGGGCAAAGTTTGCTGATTTACTTTTTCATAAATTTGAAAGATATACTCAAACATTGTAGTTTAATAAGATATCATGAACTAATCTGAAGCCCAATTGTTCTGCAAATAATTTATTTTGTTCTAATGTACCAAATTTTATCATTTGAGAATAAAATATAGTATTATTGTAATACATATTTAAAACTACCTAATATTACAAAATAAATTAAAATACCTCTGTGTAAAATTATAGGTGTTTTTCCCACAAAGTCAGGATGCCTGGTTTTCTATGAACCGCAGAGGTCAGTTTAGAAGATTAACATTAATTTTTCCATTATAGTTCATATAAGTATTACTATATAATATGGCATATGCATGTTTCATATTTGTAATCTGTAAATAAATATTGTGTACTCCAAACTCTTCAGTTTTACCTAGACATGATAAGTATAAAGCAGGCAAACATATCAAAACTAAAATTGCAGTTAATTTTGAAGTTTTTTCCTTTTAGTTACTGATTTGATTAGTTTTATAATTTGTTTTATATTTCTTCAGATGTTCAGCACCATGGAGGCTATTTGGAAGCCAATAACCAACCTGTCAAAGCTTCATAGCAGTTTTAGTGGCATCAACAAATTAAACCTTTGAGTTCAGAAGACCACTCTTTATTGAAATAAGACGTGTACAAATGCATGTACTGGTTATTTTTTATAATAAAAAGTTATGTGGTATAGCACTTTTTAAATTGGAGACACCCTCCGGTGCAGGTCTACCCGTAAGGCTTATACCAGTTTAAACCCTACTATCTTGAATTTTAATTAAGTTATGGTATATACATAAAAATTAGTAAATTCATGATGTGGGTAAACAGTGCTGCTTTCAAAGTGTTAGAAAAATAAGAAAAAGTTGAATTCAGTATAGAGTTTTGTTATGATGCAAGATTTTTTGTCTTTCAAATGAATTCAATCAAAATATGTAATTGTTCCTCTTTATATTTAACCTATTTATTTAGTTTTTTGCTATTTTCTTGTCTAATTGAATCAAGTTAAAAAGTACCAAGGCAGTGCAAGTTCTTGATAGAACAGTATAATGCCAATGACTATATCCGTATGAGCTTCTTGCCAGCATCATACCCTGTTCAACATTTATAGCTCCACACATAAGACTTAGTATAGATATTCTCATCATTGTTGGAAATATCTCTATATGACTTGTAATGCTTCTTGTTGGTAGTCAGATCTTTCTATGCTCACCCCAGAGTAGAGCAGGAAATTCAGTATAGCTCAACTTTATCCCAAGACTAACCACTTTGCAATGATCCAAAGTTGGTCAAGGAGAAAGCTCTGATATATATTCTGGCAGTTGAGATAGGATTGAAAAATTCATTTTACAAGGAATTCCACAGCAACATGTTTATTCTATTTTGTTTCTTTTAAGAAAGGTTAGTGTTAGGGTTCAAATTCCACCCAGGGTCAAAAAATGTTTTTTTCTTACTTTTTAAGACTTATTTCACATTGAAGAAAAAAAACATTGTTTCAACCACAAAAAATGATTATATAGTATTTTTATGTCCCACATTTTTGGGGAGATTGTAAGAACTTTTAGTTACAATCCATTTACTTAAGAAATGAACAAGTTTAGAATCTATTGCAAAATTTCTTAAAATGATACTAATGTGCTACCAAGGCATAATACCTACTTGTAACATATTTGAAGACATGGTGGCATGTGATTTATATTATAAGAGAAAGGAGTTTGGGGATGAAGCCTCCAATAAGGGTCACAGGGGACAAAGTCCCCTAACATGAGTAATTTCTCTGACTTCTCATTACTCCGTAACTACAGCAGCAAAAATAAACCTTTTCCAGTCTTGAAAGTATTATGTCTTGATAAATATGAAGTGCAACAACTTTGGTTGCTATATATTACAAGTGCTAGTGGAATGGAATGGTATTTGCTGTTCCAACAAAATAGAAAGTAAGTCTTCCATTGACCCAGTAAAACTTGGCATAACTCTCAGAATGAAAATGCAGAAAATAGAAATACTTATGTAGGTGGAATTTAACTACCTAAGTAGATATGATTAGGATGTAGTAACCAGAATTTGATGGGTTGAGTAGATACTGATAAATTCCATTGCTTTAATAAAAATTAATAATATGGATCAGATAGTAACTGCATATTACATCGGTTATTTATCTTTAAAATGTTAAGAGAAAGGAGGAGACAATACAATAATATAATATATTTGTCGGTACCTAAGGTGGGGTGAATGCCAATGTAGGCAGAGAGAAAACAGCAAATGCAAAAAGATTTAATAAAATATAAAAGTTTTATTAAACTTGTGAAGAGTGAACAGAAAAACAATACTGAACAAATAAACATGTCCCCGCTAGTTCCTGCAGTATACCCTCTTGAAGTGCCCTTGAAACTGGCTCTCCGGTGAATCTTGTAGCATCTTGCTGCATCTTCTGGTCCACAAATAAATAAAATAATTTCCATATGTGTTCTTGTGGCAATTCTAGAATTGTTTTTGTATCTCCAAAAGATTGTCTTTGGCAGAAATAAAGCAGATTAATGTGGAGTAATTGATAAAAGGTCCAATTCTAATGGGATTAAAGCTCCGATGACTGTTCTAGAATAATATCCAGTCAGTTGAAGTGGAGTTTGAAGTTAGTAAAAAAGAGTTTTGGGGGAGCATGATGAAAATAGAATCATTCTTTTGTAGGTTAAACTGGTTGTAGAAAATAATCCAAGAAGTTTCCAAGTAACTGTTACGGTTTAGGCTGTAACAAATGCCTATTAAGACAATAATAGACAAGATACAACACACAGGAAAACAAAACATATTACGCGTGAGTTGCAAAGAATGAACTTCTTTGCTACTTATTATATAACTACTCAATATAAACGAGTCGTTTCATATTGACTCGAACTAAATGACTCGACCCGCTATTCAACACAATCTGGGTATTTACTTTGTATCCTTACAGTAACCATAAGAACGATGACACATGGCAATTTGTAGAGTAGATGCACAAAGAATTTCATAAAGGATTGTTGTAAAGGTGTAGACATAAAGGGTTTGGCATTTAAGGCAAAAATAGAATAGAAGGCAAAAATTGGTAAAAGGGGCAAAAATTAGAGAAAAGGTGTAGGCAAAATATAGGTGAATAAAGATGGATATTGGTGAACATAGCCGAGCGGTTATGCCATGATGACTTAAAGAGATAGCAGGACCGGCAAATATCCAGATACAAAAAAACACATTAGTAACATATAAAAGGCAGGTAAACGATGGTTAGAGCAGTGAATTATTGGTAGCCATGCCATGTCATATTTTTATAGGTTGATGCTAAATACTGCATGTAGTGTACAATCTAGTATATCAGCCTATATTTGAACACACAGGTACAGAATGTAGTGACATACGGAAAGACAGGCAGAAATGCAAGTGAACAACAGCTCAAATATGCATTAATGTTTTGACCTGATTTGTGAGAAGTGATTGCACTTCTCCAACACAATGTTACTATGTTCAAAACTAGTGTGTGACTAGACACTTTTGAGAATATGACTAGACATAAATAAAAAAAAGTGTTCCAAAAAAAAACATCTACAGCTATAAGTAGAAAAGAAATCAACTCATAATGCAAGTTAGTTTCAGGCACAGAACAATTTCATAGATGTTTAAAGTACTTTTGACTTTCCTTATTTCTTCTCTGTGCACTATTGACCATAAAAAACCATAGCAGAATGTAAGAAGTATCCATCAAACACTCATTGTAGAAAACAAAAAAGGTTTTATCATGTCAAGTCCAGCTGTAAATTTTCAGATGTCAAAGTTTGGATACAACAAATGGAATTGTTGACCCTGATAGATTTGAAGTTTACTTTATCAATACTGTAATACCACTGCTCAGTCTTTATACTTTAAAGTATGTTTCTTTTAAATTTGAAAAAAGTCTAGAAAGATGGATGAGACTATACTATCTATTAAAAAATTGATATTGTAGAACTTTTTAGAAAAATGCACTTCAATTAAGGCTACTAAAACACTGTACATGTATAGTCCACTGGTTAGTATTAGTATAAACTATAATGGTACAACCATACTGTGTATTAAGCACATTTTTTTTAACACACTACTACTACAGTCTTTTTTCTGGAACATAAAATTATGGGTTCATATTAAGCATTCTTCATTTTCATCTAAAATTGGGGACTAATAAGATTTTGTAGGTAAGTAAAGAAGGAAAAAAAATTAAACTATTCATCTGTTCTAATATGGAGTACTACGTTGAACATTCTCATGAAATCTGGAAGGCATATAAACACTGATTATGTACTTTTTCTTATACATGGTGAAAGTGTCAAGTGAACCCTTAGTCCTCAATAATAATAAGCTACATAGTACACTTGTTTTTTTTACCCAGAGCTTTACAAGTTGAATATTTGTTTTTATTAATTATAAATTTGAATTTTAAATGTTGTTTAGTATTGGTATTAGGAACGCAATAGTTAAAATGCAAAAATAAACGGCCAAGAATTAGCATTGATATGTTGCATTCAGTAATTTGCATTGATAGAAGTAAAGACATTCTATCAACACAACAAAATACATGTATGCTGATTATTCAAAATGTATGACTCTCCTTGAACTTCTACTAATGTGACTCTCCTTGAACTTATACAAATGTGACTCTCCTTAAATCAGAATTGTACAAATCCTCTTGAATTGTAGAGTTGCACAAATCTTTCTGAATTGTACCACAGCTACAAACAAAGTTAGTACTTCAGGAAGTTAATTCCTAACAATTGGTTGTAATTTGCCTTATTTTAAAATGCATTGGAAACTAGTAAGATAGTTGGTGAGCTAGCAGAAGAAAAGAAATTTCAAGGATATTCATTCTCCTTTTTAACAAGAGCAAGAAATTCAGTAGCTAATTGTAAAGATTGAATGCATTAGTTGGTACATTGATTTTTTCATTTTATCCAAAAATTTGATTCAAAATAGCAAAATATATTTATGTATATATATTATTGAATTTAGGATAGAAAGGCAGTATTGATGCATTACTACATAGCATTTAATTTTATTTTTACATTTGATTTTGTATATTTTTTTTGTGCACCTTGTTTTTCATTATTTATACTAATCTAATCAATTTTTAAGACTTTTTAGTATCTATCTTATTCTCAAATTGCATTAATCTTGGAAGTACTCAATTTCAATATTTTCAGATGAATTTGATCTTGTTCATTCAGCTTTTCAAACTTATAATTTTCATTGTTGATACATTGAAATGCATTGCTGGAAAATTCTTAAACATCAAAAACTGTTTTGCTTCAATGTAAATAATTACAAAACACCTTTGACATGGTTATCATTGCATTGCCCAATCAGCCTTAAACTAATTTTGATTCCTGCAACTAGAAGAAAATCTACTTTTTTAATGTTTTGATTATGCTGTGTATCTTACGCTTAAAAAAGCTTGCAGGTGATGTATTGCATATGCTTATAGTTTCAATGAATTTTGAAAATATTTACACTGAAAGATGTTGAAAATTCTTTTACCAGTGCATAAACTAACTTTTACACCTTTTGAAATTACTAGTTTTTAATTTCATTTTACTAAATCTCAAATATAGCAAATTTGTTTTTAATAAATTTGCGCATATAACAAATAATTAAAAATTTTGCATTGTTGCAAGAAATAAACTCCTTAAGGTGTTAATTTCATTTTATAGCTGTGGAATTCAACAAAGTTTTGAGCAAATCAAAGTTTGTGTTTAGGATTGCTGCATCCAATAAAGACTAAGGTTGGTTAAATAAGATTCTTTTAAAAGTGGCAAGTTGTCATTGAACTTGAGCAATAATTTATGGCAAGTCATCATTTAGCAAACTATAAAATATCTTGATTATAATATTCACTTCCAATCATGCAAGCAGTCTTAGTGTTAGAAATTGTTATGAATGGTTACCTATTGACTTGAGTAATTCATCAGATTGATCTGTCTAATTTGATATGATTTGGATTCTTACATCATGAATCCAAACCACAATCCTCAGCTATTAGCTTTTATGTTGCAAAGATCACTTTTTGCAACACATGCATGCATAACTAATACAATATAATAACCAATGTGTCTTGTCATTTGTTACTGCCGGTTATATCCTGGTTCAGTTTCTTACAGTTTGCAAAGAGAAAATTTGCATTGAAATATTTTTGGTTTAATTATGGCGGAAGCAGCAGTGATCATGGCACAACTTACAGTAATCCAACAGAAGATTGTAATGCTACAAAGTACAACTATTCAACAAGAAGAAAAGATTATGGAGCTGAAACAACACTCAGAAACTTAAGATCATCTTAAAAGATTTTGAAGAACAGGTTCAAAGCAGAGTAATTGCAATGGCAATGCTGCATCATGAACCCCAAACTGCAGATATGGAATGGTTCACAGGCAATCGAAAAAAGACTCAAGGATTTCTCTTACAGTTAAAAAATTCTTTTAATGCTCAACCATCTCAATTTCCTACAGAAAAGTAAAAATTAGTGCATGCCATTTCTTTCCTTCATAGCACTGTAATAAAGTGGATTGCACCATACTTGAAGGTTGACCATATGATACTACGCAATGTAGAAGAGTTCACCAAGGCCTTTTTATTTGCTTTTAATGATTGTCAGGAATTAACTTACATTATAAGTTAATTCTATTTTTCTATTTTAGCTGCAAATGTTCCTATTTGGAACATTCTTTATTTTTATGCTAGTCACATTCTCAATAAGTGGCTAGTCATACAATAGGTCTGAAATTAGTAATGTTGTGTTGGAGAAGTGTAATCACTTTTCACAACACAGGTCAAGATATAATGTACATTTGAGCTGTTACTCTCTTGCATTATTTGCTGTTAGAAACTTGAAACACAGCAAAACACAAGAAACTGTGGCAGAAGTATGTGTATTTATCATGTACTAATTGTGTTGATAGAAGTGAGCTAACTTCATTGACACAACAAAATATGAAACCCTACTAGAATCTGTGCAGCCAATTTACTTGGAATGTCATAAATGAACACTGACCGCAGCTGTAAAAATAGAATTAATCCCTAAGGGAGTTAATTCCTAACATTTGCCTGCTTTGTTGTGCATCACAACAATTGGCAATTAGAAAAATGTAAAATGATTTTTTTCATGGCAATATATTAATTTATGCAGATATTACAAAGCTGTTTGTTTTAGAAACTGATGTATCCTACTTTACATTGGGTGGTATTCTGTTAGAAATTAACTATTAACCGGTTAATTCTATTATATTTTTGCTGTGTCATTGTTTCTGTTGGAGACTCTCAATTGAAGAATTTTCACTGCTAACATCATGTTCTCACTTTAGCCAATAGAATAGTGCCACAGCACATTTGCTACTGGTCCATCACATAGCTAAATATTTGTCTATCATGCATTATTAGATTTTACTTCTAGCAATGCAGTACTATACACTGTATGACCTCTTCTTAGTGTTTGCTGTATTTCACATATGCTATATTTTGCATGGTGCAGCTTTTGATTGGGTAGTACAGTACATGGAGTCAAACAATTCATTGCTTCCATTTTTTTAGGAATTTAAAATGAAATTCCTATTGGTTTTTGGGGATGTTGAAGAAAGTATTTGACAGAGATAGAAATTTTGAGCTTGAAACATAGTAATCAGTTGGCAGCTGTTTTAGTCTGAATTTTAGAGACTCACCTTGGAACTTGATTGGTCTTGTGATCTGGTGTGCACTTTTTTTAGGAATTAACCTCCAAGGTAGTTAATTTTATTCTATAGCTGTAGTATGTTTCTCCTGATATTATGTTGATGTTACTGCTATAACTATGGGAACAAGTTTCAGTCTAGACTGAGAACAAGTTTTAATTTAGACTATGAGAGCAAGTCTCAGTAAATGATATTTTGTTGTATTGATAAAGTTATCTTACTTCTATCAACACAATTAAGCATGCAATAATATGCACACTCTGTCACAGATTTCTTTTGCTTCCTTTGTGTGCTATATTCCTTACAGAAACTGTCAGGATCTGATCTGTTTTGCCATGATCTATTATGAAACTGCAATTCTATGAACTTAATTTATCTTATATTTTCATTCTTGTAAAGTGTATTCTCATATGCATGTGCTCTTAAGTAGTATTGTATTGACAAGATTCATTCTTGGCAGCACATGAAAAGGGATAAATATATTACTGGCTGTGTGTATTTTCTTTGGATTTCTGGTTGTGCTTATTACTGGTTACATGCATAGTCTTCAATCTAATGATTCCTAACAGACACACAAAAAAATTTCTTCAAATGAAAATGAATAAATTAATTGTTACAAAAGATTTTTTTTGTTTAAGAAAATTTGTATGATGTTTTTAGCTAAATATTATAGATACTATATGATCAGTGTGGTGATGTATGACAAGACAGGCAAACAATGTAAGAGTGATGGCTCAAATATACATTATATCTTGACCTGTGTTGTGAGAAGTAATTATACTTCTCCAAGATAACATTACTAATTTTAAAACTGCTATAAGACTAGCCACTTATTGAGAATATGACTAGCATAAAATAAAAATGTTCCAAATAAGAACATCCACAGCTATAAGTAGAAAAAGAATTAGCTCATAATACAAGTTAATTCCTGGCAACTAAAAATTTAATTAAAATAAAATCTTTCTATAACTTTTCATATCTGTCATCACCCCTTTTTACATTGAGTTTTCATAAGTTTAATAGACCAAACAACTTTTCTGTATTTAACAAAAATGTTCATATTTATAAAAATTTTATCTGAATCAACTTTTTGTAATTACCTACATTAAAAAAATAGAGGGACTTCAAAGTCAGGACTACATAAATATCTATATGGGTAGATAGAAACTGCTTTGAGGTCCCAGCATACAATTAAAATCAGTTTGTCTCTTTTCTGTCATGTTATTATGAAAACTAACTAATTGATATAAGTAAAGTTCAAATGTCTATAACCATGCTATTATAATCATGAATATTGTACCTGTACATTGTTTTTGATTTGGTAAATGGTTAATGCTAATTTAGATTACACAATGTACTAACTCATATGAACTAAATTGAAAAATGATGACTAAAGTCAATAAAATTTGCTTTTAAAAAAATATATGTGGACATCAATTATTGCAATCAATAAATGTAATTGTTCAAAATATGGAACCAAATTCTTAAATTAGCAATAAATGTTCATTTGAACAAGAAAACTACTAGCCTTTAGATAGCCCAAGTAAGTGAATTAATTAACGTTTATATTATAAGTGCTACTTTCAATTTTCAGCTAGACCACAAGATTACTCATTTCTATCGATTAGGGAGTGAGAGCTTTTGGATTCTAAAATATGTAGCAAAGTATTGTGTCTATTTGGTCATTTTTTTCAAATTCAAATGCTATGTTTTGCCTTGACTCTAGTCTCAAAACTAGTGATTTTTCACTATATGTATATACTGCAGAGGTACTACAGTATAGAAAATTATTGTCCTCTGAATCAAATTATTCTAAGGTACAAGTATTTAAATCCATATAAAAGTAGTTTGAAAATAAAATGGCAGAATATGATTTTTCATAGCAAGCATAGTAAATGATCAATGACATTATCTAACGAGCGCACCAATCTCTCCATAAAGCAACTCTTGCATGACTGATTCAAATTGCTTACCTATTGGGAAAAATTTTTGTATAATGGTTGACTTTTCTAGTTTGTCAGCTTAAAATGATGTGAACTTGAGATGATGTCAATTCAGAAGTAAATTCAGTTCTAAAATTAAGCAAACTATGTATAAACAAATGTTAACATTTGGCAATCAGAGATTGTCCCTAGTTCGTAGAAGTCTGAAGTTGACTAGGAAGTTAAACACGCTACAGGCACAACTGTATAACCTAACGGAGTATTTGCGCAGAATACTTGAGCCATCTGTGTTTTATATTAAATTAAATTCATGCACTATACGTGAATATTAAATTATGCTGCCCAAAGATGTGCTTCAAGTCTAAATTTGGAAATTCCTTCCCTTGCTATTACCACGGGTCCGATCGGGCAGACTAAAAGAGGTCGTCTTCAGCGAAAAAATACAAGAAATTTCATTCAGCATTATTTGCAATTTGCTTTTGGTATCATTGGCTTTCGCATTCAACTATAAGAAATCTTTCACCAAAATGGCTGCTTCTCATCGTGGCATTGCCCTCTTAATCGCCAACTCCATCTACCCTCATCTCGGCAATCTTGAAAACGCGTTAAACGATGCATCTGCAATGTCGTGCAAATTAGAATCTTGTAACTACGAAATTCTATCCGCAATTAATCTCAATACTGACGAGATTAGGACGAAAATTTCAAACCTAAAATGTCGCCTTGCAGTATCTCAACACCGCGAGATCCTGATATATTATGCAGGTCATGGCCTTGTGCACAATAATGAACACTATATTGCAGGAGGCGAATTTAACAAAGAAGCACAATTACTGGACAACGAAATCAATCTTAACTGTCTATCTGTGGACTCAGATATTATCAGTAAGATCTGTGAAATACAAGTACCGAAGGAAAAAACTCGTTCGTTTGTCGTTATTCTCGACCCGTGTCGTGAGTTCATTATTCCACTCCACAGAGGAGGGACATTTGGTGGTATATTACTTCCTCCACTGAAACAGCGCCTCGAAACGAGAGTAGGGGTACTTGTGTGCTACGCTTGCACTCTCGGGTCAAAAGCACGTGACAGTGGAAAACATGGATTGTACACACATTGCATCCTACAGGTCAGGATTTAGCATTTGTAGATTGACAACCAGAAAAATAATTTTTGACGGCTATTGTAGCTTGTATAAAAACTGCTTAAAATCTTGAAATTATTTCTTACATGGTTTTCAATAAAATCATCGTCATTTTAATAATTGTTCGTGATGTTAATTTTTCCATCAAGTCTTCAGACTATATCAGCAACTCGAACATTGTTGAAATATTTTTTAACATCATTAGTGATATATTAGTTAGGAAAAAGTACCTAATAATGAATGTTATTTTTATCCAGTTAGATGTAAAAAATATAATATTTGAATGTATCCAAATCGTTTATGAATGATGCAAACTTAAAACTTAAAGTAAATTAGAACAGTAGAGATATGTATTTTATTCATTGATAACTTGGTGCTCTGTTTTCTTTGTTCAGAATATTTTTGAACCAGGAAAGAGTATTGTTGATGCAATATCTCTTGCAAATAGAATGGCAACCACACGAGCAAATGCAGATCAGCAGCCTGTCATGCAAGTAAACTACACCGATTTTTTCCAGTATCCATTGATACAGGTAATGTGAATTTGAACCTAAATTTACTCGTTAAGGTTTTTCAGTATCAATACAAGTTTTATGGTCTATATATCAAATGAAATAAAAATTTTTTCATCAGCCAATTGTCAAATTTAACATTAAATGTTTTCCTCACATCATATTGGCTGCTATATTAGTTTTAACCGTAGCATGTGTGCAATAAATCTTACATATTATAAATTTATTGCTCATTTCCATTGTGCTATACGCTGTATAAGGATAGTTTCAAGTTTTATTTTCAATAATAATAGTTTTTTCCACCAATGACTTCTAAATTATTAGTAAATTGAACTTCTGCTGACATTGTGGATAGTGGATTGTTGTTAAATAAATGGATGAAATTTGCTCGAAAGTACACATACACGAATTAATGAATATGTTAACAATTTATTTTGAATTTTACCTAATTCTACTACGGTGAATTCAAATTTGCAAGCCTTATCTTCATTACAAGTTCTATATTGAATGTTTTTTACCAAATATATTAGCTTTTGTTACTGGAACAGCAATATTATTAATTCTTTACATGAAACAATGGTAGTCGTTACAACTATTTTATGATTGATGCAGTAGTTCATTTTTTAAATTATCTGAATTCATTTTCCATATAATTTTAATTTACATCCTACTCTTAAAAACTGCTTAATCATGTATTGCCCTGAAGATTCAATGAATGTGTATCATTTTTGTTGCTGATACTTCCTTAAACTTTAAACTATCTAAACTATAAAGCATCCTAACTTTTTTTCTTTCAGGCAAGAGATGTTCAAGACAATGAACCACCCACATTCCAAGTAACAAATGAGGTAATTAAAAATACAATTATGAACTCTTTCCGAACTTGGCCTCAATTATTGAGATTGAAATAATACATTTTAACTCCCTCCTAATGTATGCTCTGTAAGAAATTTCGTATTATGTTAAAATTTTATTTTTTTCATTAGTGGATCTGCTGATACCAGAGTTACTTGTGGTGCCATTAAGCATTACTACTCATCGATCTTTTATTTTCAATGATTCATGTTCTCAATGTAGTTTTTTTAGTATTCTTTAGATAAAATGTTAATGTTTATTAATTATTACTATTTTTCTTTAATCAAACATAAATTCAATTCTGTAGTATGAGAAATACAAATTTTGAACATTATTTGTTGAATAAGATTTAATTGAGCAATATGCCATTGTTGTAATATGAAAAAGTAATTTTCTATAAATGAAAAATATATGATATCACCGGAAACGCTCATCTGCATACAAATACTGAAACATTCATATCATTTAAATGGCTTTTTCTTTGCTTTTGCTAATTTTTTGAAAAGTTTGAAGCAGTATACATATTTATATTTTCTTAACAGCTGCTTCAACAAAAGATTGAAAATCTAGGAGCAAAAATTCAATGTCAAGAAGAGGTAATTTCAAAAACCATTCAAGAAGTTTTTATTTTTGTTATAATTCGTTGGATAACAGAATATTTCGAATAGCTTGAGTACTCAAATATCCGTATTTGAATTACTCATTCTTATTTTATTTGATTTAGTATGTACATGCGATAAATTCTTGGAATGGTCAGGGGTATATATATTTTTTAATTCGCATTTTAATACTGAATCTTGCATTTATTCTTTCAAGTATGTATCAGTGTCTGAGATGTACTATTCCAAAATAAAATTCTAACGTTAGGCTCAAGATTCATTATGTTTGAAAAGCCCTTTTATAATTATAAGCATAACACTATCAGTTCAAATATCTATGTAAATTAGCCAAATTTTTTACACTACTCTTTGATACAGGTGACAGAATTATTTAAAATCTATATTACTATGCATAAAATTATCAATAGTACTCACTGATAAAAAAGTATTGGTAACTTTCAAGCTAGGCAGTATCTTGCTCGCTAGAAGTACAAAATCCATGACTATACTTTCATATTCTTAAAATGAGATCATGCACATATATATACTTTCATGTTTCTTTTTTTCTACTGATCTTTAAGTCATGAAACATAAGTATATTATAAATCGATAGTTGTCTGTTTCTATACTGAGTATTTTTTATGAGTCATATGTATGGATGCATATATGCATTTGTCGGGTAGATTACCTTATAGAAAAATGGTCAGTTTTCAATGAATTGTGTAAATATTTGATGATCAACATGTTGCGCATGTAAAGTACAATAGATTCCATTAATTTTTACTCATTTGTTCAAGAGGTCATCAAAACTCTTCAATGTTGCTAAAATAAAACAGACATTCAGTGTCTCTAGCTTTTGAATGCATAAACATAGTAAATTTAATGAGCAACATGTGAATTTGTATAAAAGTAGCAAATTTTTATACTATGGTACATTTTGTCCTGAATTATGCTTACATAAGACACATGTTTTTTTATTCCAGGGTGCACCAGCTACAGATGAGCCTCCAAAAACGGTTAGCAAAATTATTTTCCTGTAAAATTATTCTAAAAACATCTAAATAGAATTGTGTTCTGTAGCAAGTGCAGGAAATCTGTTACTACTTGGAAAAGTGCCCTAGACAAACGTTTTTTTCGATTCATTTTTAAAATACACAAATATTTTTTACGTGTGCCTGAACGAGAAATGAGTAAATTAATTGTGAATATATATTTATAATTATCCACACATAAACTACTTAATATTTTGAAGTAGTAGTAGTTGCTTATTCATTGACGGTAATGCTAAAGTAAATATTTTACTTAAAATATATCTAATTTCAGATTATAGTTAATACATATATATATATAGCTTCATTCAACAATTTAAAAATCCTACAATATTTATAGCATTAGCAGTATACTATTTATTATTCTGAAAGAAAATATTTTTGTTTACTGGACTGCTGAATATACACTTTTATATTTGCCATTACGATGACCCACCATGTGTTAACCAATAGGAATAATTGTAAATGTATATTGTGTTTTTAGGGTTGTGTATTTTGGCCAGGACAACTTCTTTTATTTGTCTAACATTGGTTTCATTTTTTAGGTGTTAAAATTCAGAATTATGATGTAATTCAAAAATAATCGACCAACTGACTTACTTTTAGGACTTGGCTCTTCACTATCGAAGAAATAAGTTGTTGTGGCTTTATGTTAGTTTTCTCTCTCTCACCTCTTCTTTCATTTTATTCATTGACTTTGTATTTATATTCATTGCTGCTTCTTTTTCGGTCAATGTATTATCGTTAGTTAGAAACTAAATAATTGGTGTTTTTTTATCAACTTAACAGTAACTTTAATTTTTAGATATTTGCGACAAAATGAAATAATTTCCTTCTCTCAGCGTGATCGTGCTAATGAACTCCTGCAAGCTGAACATGAAGAGCTGAAGTTGAAGAAAGAACAAGTGATATATATGTACATATATTGAATCATAAACTCTTCATCTTAATTTTTGCTAACGAAATGCTTTGAGGCCTGGATAACTTCTTTTTTTGTTTCAGTTTGGCTTTTTTCAAGCCATAAAATTCAAGAGAATAGAAAAAATTAAAAGAATTAATTGTCTCTCTGACTGAGTTTTAGTACTGGACATTTTACTATTAAAAAAATAAGTTGTCATGGCCTTACATTATTTTTTACTCTCACTTTGCATTTATTTTGTTTTAAGGAGGAATCATTTATATTTATTATTGCTTCTTCTTCAACCAATGCAATATCTCTAGTAAGAAATGGATAAGTTTGATATTTCATGAATGGTTTTAATTGCAACTCTAATTTGAGATATTTACCACAAAATGAAATAATTTCTTTTTCTTAGCGTGATTGCGATAATAAACTCCTGCAAACTGAACGTGACAGGCTGAAGTTGGAGAAAGAAAAGGTATATATACGTGTATCCAATAATTTTTATTTTAACTGAATTTCATGTGTATACATTTCGACGATTAATTTGATATAGCTCCTGTTGTTCAACTTCTTCTATTGGTAACTTGATATACCTTCATTTTTCATTGCGTGATATATAGGTGATATTTTATTTACTACTTTGTACATATTTCCTTGGTGTTTCCTCGGTAGAAGTTTAATATGCCTTATTTTCATAGCTTAGTGCTGTTTCATTATGCTAATATATGCCTACATTTAATTTGATACATAGAACATTGTTTTGTTATTGTTTATTAGTATTATTTGCTTACATTGAAAGTAGAGCAATGTGAAAATAAATTAAATATTTATAGTTGCTAGTATGGCATAAATTATTGATGAATGAAAATATTCATTTCCTTAGAAATGTTCAGGCTTTTAAAGCGCTGAATTCAACAAAACCATATTTATCATAAATCAAATCTTTAATGCATATATGTATGTATTTTATAATGATTCCATTTCCCCTCAAGTAATATTTTATTATGATAAATTTAGTTGAGAATTGTTGAAATTCGAACCATATGTCTTTAAAATTCTTTTGCTATCTTTCAATGCATTTTTGTTATATTATTTCAGTTTGAACAAGAGTTTCAACTTGCGCAGATAGAGTTTGCAAAATTGAGATTAGAAGGCATTAAGGTACGCTTCAATATTGTTTCCTACATTAGGGAAAATAGTACAGTAAAAAAATCGCTTTACTGAGATTTATTAGATTATCAATTGGATGCTAATATATCTTATGAAATTGATATTATTTTCCACAGTATATACTGTAATATTCTTTATCATTATAACTTGAATATCAAAAATTGTTATAATTTTTGACTTGATACTTTCCTTCCTAAATGTTTGTGATTTTAATATAGTAAAGATCGAATATTTTAAACAAATACAGGAAATCATCCTTAATTTTTCGATTAGAGTACTTCTCTGCTCAGTAAGAGATATACACTTGGGTTACCTCTCTCCTATAAGTTAATGTAATATTTAAGATCTACTTGACCAATTCCAAGTAAATGTCTGAGAGGTATCTGATCAATCAATGTACTAGTTTTTATAGCTTACATGCACTTGATATGAGTTAAAGTTTCAATTTGTTCTGTGATCATTTTTGAATTTTTTTGAAATGCCAACTTCCTGAAATTGATAGCTCTATCAAAAATAAATTTCTTCTGTTCATATGATATGATTATGATCAGCTTATCGATGTGTAAGTATATAAGCATACAGTATCTATTGATTCAAAAAAGTAAAGTCTAACTTAAAATACATGAAAATTAATATCTCTTTGACTTATTTTTTATGAACATCTACCATTTTTAAAGTAAAGACCACCATTAACCTTTCTTGTATTTCGATATCAATTATGCTCCTTCTACCTCTTTGATTCTTTTTTACATACAATTTTT
The DNA here is from genome assembly GCA_032358265.1 of Vaucheria bursata. NCBI lineage: Eukaryota > Xanthophyceae > Vaucheriales > Vaucheriaceae > Vaucheria > Vaucheria bursata. The sequence goes on from JAULBW010064188.1 coordinate 165,600, forward strand.
TTAAAGTACTTAATTTTTCAAAATTTTTTTGCATTTCTACCATATATTTTTTCACTTTATTTTGCTTCACCTACATGTTGATGATGTGGCATTTATTTTATTCCTTATGTACAAAAATGCAAGATATTGAATTTGAATTCTTTGTAATGTATCATCGGTGTATTATTTGTATCTTTTTTCATGAATGAAAGGTAACAAGTGACAGTGAAATAATGGAAAAGATTTATGAACTTACTGGGGGAACACTTTGGATAAGAAATAAAGACAGATTAAGTTGGCAACCTAATAAATGCACCTCTGAGTTCAAGGAGGCCAATGGCAGGATTACTTATATTGAATTAAAAAAAAATAATTTGATAGGTACAGTGATTTTAATATTTATGTATACATATAATATATGAAAGTGGTGACTTAAGTAGTATAGTATTTTTTCAAGATACATGAAATGTAAAGATTCCTTTTTGCTATTCATAAGCTTCTTGGCTGTTTCTAAAAAGCTAGGAAATGCTCTATTTTCTAAAGTGTATTAATAAATTTTTACGCTAATATGCAGGAAGGATCAATCAATAAATGTTGAAATATCAGTTAACTTACCATGTATTTTTTAAAAGTTATGAATATATGTAGGTTTAATTGAAAAAGATTAAAAATTCTAAGTATTCTCCTCCTCAGACTTCAATGCCAAGTTAAATATATACCTATATATTCTAGAAAAATTAACTCCTTATATTAATATATCTGGATTATTCACTTGATATAGCATTTTTTGCTGTACATTAATGATATTTTCAGCATAAAACATTCTGTCTACGGATTGATATAGGTTTGATGCATATTACATTCGAAAAATATAATGATTTAAATTTTTTCAATCTGATTATTATTATTAGTCTTTTTACTACCACTACAGCAATATGAAGTCAGAAATAAGCTTACATGATCTTGATAATTTTCATCCATCAAATTGAAGTTAATGGTAATAGGTTGAATTTATGAGAAATGAGTACCTTCGATTTGATACTTATTATATGTAATATCAAAAAACATTTATTTAATATTTGTTTCTTCATACAAGTTTTAACTCATTATAAGCAAATGATCTATACATTTGTAAATGTAAAATTTTCACTAACTTTCTGTATTTTATTTATACATGGTGTTTGTAAGATACAAAATTTTTTGTGCATTTTTCCATTTATCCGCTTGCATAATTTTTTAGGTATGATACCAAAAGAATTTGGGAGGCTTTCATATCTTACTACCTTGAACTTGTCTGATAATCAGTTACGAGGTATTATTAACATTCACTAGTGTATCTCCACCAGATTTCTTTATTTTTTCACTAGCAGTAGTGTTATTAAGTAAATGTATTTTTGTTGAATTTTTCTCGTGTAAGATGTATGTTATTCTACAAAATCAGTTATTTTATTGGCCAATACTGGTGGCACCATTATGGAAGAATATATCTGCTCAATTAGCGATTAAAAAATCGTACCATGGCGATAAATATATTTGCATAATATAAAATTGGTTGAATGGAAGTTTTACAATAATTTTTCACTTAAAATAATGTTTATCCTACTTTTACATACTATTTCCTTGTTATTAATTGCTGTATCCGATTTATATCTTTAACACAATCGGATTATTTTTATTGCAGAGAAATCTACTAGGCATTGAAAAAAGTGTTGGTTACATTTTTTTACCCATGATATTTTCATCACTTTTCTTGCGATGCAGGAGAAATACCAAAGGACCTAGGGATATTAAAGAATCTAGTGCATCTTTATCTTTATAGTAATCAATTGACAGGTGAACATATTCAATATTTATGTTCATAATTATCAATTTGTTACACAAAGTTGCAATATAGTTGTTTGTAACGAAAACAGATTTTCGATAATAAAAACAGCAACTTGAATGTACTATTTATATAATTACATTTTTTACAATGTAACTTGATCTTTGCATAATTGCCACATACAGCAAGCGATAACAATTTATAAATCTTGTACTCCCCGCTCATTTTTATATTTCTAAGCTACCCAGTACTAGGAAATGAATTTTCAAAATATTTCATTTTGAAATTGTTGGTGGTCCTCCGACAATAATAACGAAATGCAGTATTATTTTTCACCAGCAGAGGTCAGTTTGAAAGAAGTGACTTTTAATTCTTTCATTACTTTTCTTGCGATGCAGGAGCAATACCACTGGAACTCGGAAAATTATCAAAATTGAAGGAGCTTTATCTTTATAGTAATCAATTGACAGGTGAATGTATTTAGTATTTTTGTTGATGATTATTGGTTTACTGCATAAAGTTGCAATATAGCTGTTTGTACTGAAAACATAGATTTTCGATAATAAAAAAAGCAACTTTAATCTACTATTCAAATAATTACATATATTGCAATGCAGCTTGATCTTTACACAACTAGTGGCCACATACAATAAGCGAGAGCAGTTTATAAATCTTATACTCCCCACTCATTTTTTTATTTCTAAGCTGTCTAGCAATAGAAACTGAATTTTCAAAATATTTCTGTGCGAAGTCATAGGTGGTCCTCCGATAATAACTACGGGATGCAAAATTATCTTTCACCAGGAGAGGTCAGTTTGAAAGAACTGATTTTTAATACTTTCATTACTTTTCTTGCAATTCAGGTAAAATACCGGTAGAGTTAGGGAAATTATTAAACTTGGAGCAGCTTGCTCTCAGTGGCAATCGATTGACAGGTGAACGTATTAGATATTTATGTTCATGATTATTCGTTTGTTACACAAAGTTGCAATATAACTATTTGTAACGAAAACAGATCTTCGATAATGGAAAAGTAACTTGAATCTATTGTTCATATAATTACGTTTTTTTACAGTGCAACTTGATCTTTCCATACTTAGTTGTCGAATACAGTAACCGAGAACAATCTATAAATCATGAACTCCCCACTCGTTTTTATATTTCTAAGCTATCCAGTAATAGAAAATGAGTTTTGAAAATATTTCTGTATGAAATTGTTAGTGGTCCTCCAACAATAACGGGATATAATATTATCTTTCACCCGCAGAGGTCAGTTTGAAAAGAGTAACTTTTAACACTTTCATTATTTTTCATGCGATGCAGGTAAAATACCAGTAGAGCTAGGAAAGTTATCAAAATTGGAGCATCTCTATCTCAGTTATAATCAATTGGCAGGTGAACCTATTTAATATTTATGCCCATGATTATTGGTTTGTTATCTAAGGTTGAAATGTAGCTGTTTGTAACGGAAACAGATTTTCGATAATGGAAAAGTGACTTGAATGTACTGTTCATATAATTACATTTTTTTTACAATACAATTTGATCTTTCCATAATTGCCACACGCAGTAAGCGGGAACAATTTATAAATATTACACTCCCTACTCGTTTTTGTATTTCTAAGTTACCTAGTAATAAGAAATAAATTTTAAAGATATTTCTGTATGAAATTGTTAGCAGTCCTCAAATCATAGCAACAGGATGCAATATTACCTTTCACTTGCAAAGGTTAGTTTGAAAGAACTGACTTTTAATACTTTCATTATTTTTTTTGCGATCAAGGAGAAATACCAAAGGAACTAGAGAAATTATCAGAATTGAAGTGGCTCTATCTCAGTAATAATCAATTCACAGGTAAACATATTTAGTACTTATGTTGATGATTATTAGTTTGTTATACAAAGTTTAAATATAGCTGTTTGTAACAAAAATAGATTTTCGATGGTAAAAAAGTAACTTGAATCTATTGTTCATATAACTACGTTTTTTTACAGTGCAACTTGATCTTTCCATACTTAGTTGTCGAATACAGTAACCGAGAACAATCTATAAATCATGAACTCCCCACCCATTTTTATATTTCTAAGCTATCCAGTAATAGAAAATGAGTTTTGAAAATATTTCTGTATGAAATTGTTAGCGGTCCTCCAATAACAACGGGATGCAATATTACCTTTCACTTGCAGAGGTTAGTTTGAAAGAACTGACTTTTAATACTTTCATTACTTTTCTTGAGATGCAGGTAAAATACCGATAGAGCTAGGGAAATTATCGAAATTGGAGCATCTCTATCTCAGTTATAATCAATTGGCAGGTGAACCTATTTAATATTTATGTTCATGATTATTGGTTTGTTATACAAAGTTGCAATATAGCTGTTTGTAACGGAAACAGATTTTCGATAATGGAAAAGTAACTTGAATGTATTGTTCATATAATTACATTTTTTTACAGTGCAACTTGATCTTCCCATAATTAGTTGTCGAATAGAGTAACCGAGAACAATCTATAAATCATGAACTCCCCACCCATTTTTATATTTCTAAGCTATCCAGTAATAGAAAATGAGTTTTGAAAATGCTTCTGTATGACATTGTTGGCGGTCCTCCAATAATAACAACGGGACGGAATATTATCTTTCACCCGCAGAGGTCAGTTAAAAAAAACGGATTTATAATAGTTTCATTACTTTTCTTGCGATGCAGGAGAAATACCAAAGGAACTAGGGGAATTATCAGAATTAAAGTGACTTTATCTTAGTGGTAATCAATTGACAGGTGAACGTACTTAATATTTATGTTGATGATTATTGGTTTGCTACATAAAGTTGCAATATTGCTGTTTGTAACGAAAACATATTTTCAATGATAAAAAAGCAACTTGAATCTATTGTTCATATAGTTACATTTTTTTTACAGTGTAACTTGATCTTTCCATAATTGCTGAATACAGTAAGTGAGAACAATTTATAAATCTTACAGTCCCCACTCATTTTTACATTTCTGCTATCCAGCAATATAAAATAAATTTTCAAAATATTTCTGTGTGACATTGTTGGCAGCCCTCCGATAATAACAACGGGATGCAATATTATCTTTTACCCACAAAAGTTAGCTTGGAAGAACTGACTTTTAATAGTTTCATTACTTTTCTTGTGATCCAGGTAAAATACCAAAGGAACTAGGGAAACTGCCAAGGTTAATGTCTCTTTATCTCAGTAATAATCGATTGACAGGTGAACATATATACTATTTATGTTCATGATTATTGGTTTGTTATCCAAAGTTGCAATGTAGCTCTTTGTTACGAAAACAGATTTTTGATGATAAAAAAACAACTTGAATCTATTGTTCATATAGTTACATTTTTTATCGTGCAATTTGATCTTTCCATAATTGCCGAATACAGTAAGTGAGAACAATTTATAAATCTTACATTCCCCACTCATTTTTATACCTCTACAGTACCCAGTAATAGAGAATGAGTTTTCAAATTATTATTGTAACATTGTAGGCGGTCCTCCGATAGTAACAATGGGACGCAATATTATCTTTCATCTGCAGAGATCAGTTTGAAAAAACTGATTTTTAATTCTTTCATTACTTTTCTTGTGATCCAGGAGAAATACCAAAGGAACTAGGGAAGTTATCAAAATTAGAGCATCTTTATCTTAATGGTAATCAGTTGACAGGTGAACATATTTACTATTTATATTGTTGATTATTGGTTTGCTACACAAAGTTGTAATGTAGCAGTTTGTAACGAAAGCTTAGATTTTCAATGATAACAAAGTAACTTAAATCTATTTTTCATATAATTACGTTTTTTACAGTGCAACTTGATCTTTCCATTATTAGTTGTCGAATACAGTAATCGAGAACAATTTATATGTCATGAACTCCCCACTCGTTTTTATATTTCTAAGCTATCCAGTAATAGAAAATGAGTTTTGAAAATGCTTCTGTATGAAATTGTTAGCGATCCTCCAATAATAACAACGGGATGTAATATTATCTTTCACCCGCAGAGGTCAGTTTAAAAAAACGGATTTTTAATAGTTTCATTATTTTTCTTGCGATCCAGGAAAAATACCAAAAGAACTAGGGGAATTATCAGAATTGAAGTGGCTCTATCTCAGCAATAATCGATTGACAGGTGAACCTATTTAGTATTTATGTTCATGATTATTGGTTTGCTATACAAAGTTGTAATGTAGCTGTTTGTAACGAAAGCTTAGATTTTCAATGATAACAAAGTAACTTGAATCTATTGTTCATATAGTTACATTTTTTTACAATGCAATTTGATCTTTCCATAATTACCACATGCAGTAAGCAAGAATAATTTACAAATATTACACTCCCTACTCATTTTTATATTTCTAAGCTATCCAGTAGTATAAAATAAATTTTCAAAATATTTCTGTATGAAATTATTAGCGGTCCTCCAATAATAACAGGATGGAATATTACCTTTCATCCGCAGAGGTCAGTTTAAAAAAACGGATTTTTAATAGTTTACTTTTGCGATCCAGGAGAAATACCAAAGGAACTAGGGGAATTATCAGAATTGAAGTGGCTCTATCTCAGCAATAATCGATTGACAGGTGAACCTATTTAGTATTTATGTTCATGATTATTGGTTTGTTATCTAAGGTTGAAATATACCTGTTTGTACTGAAAACATAGATTTTTGATAATTAAAAAAACAACTTGAATCTATTGTTCATGTAATTACGTTTTTTAAAGTGCAACTTGATCTTTCCATAATTGCCGAATACAGTAAGCGAGAACAATTTATAAATATTACATTTCCTACTTATTTCTGTATTTCTAAACTACCCAGGAAAAGATATTTTTTTTAAAACTCTTTTTGTGTAAAATCATAGGTGGTCCTCCAATAATATCGGGATGCAGAATTTTCTTCCCTCCGCAGAGGTTAGTTTAGATGAATGAACATTAATTTGCCTTTTACACTGAATATTACCATTACCATATAATATGACATTTGCATTGGTTTTATACTTGCAATCTGTTCATAAATGTTATTTACTCCATACGCTTCAATTTTATGTAGACATGATAACTAAAGGGCAGGCTAACATATTAGAACTGCAGCAAATTTTTGATGTTTTTTCCCATTTTGTCGCTTTTACGACTAATTCGATTAAGTTTTGAGTTACATTTTATATTTCTTCAGGCGTGTAACACGATGGCAGTTTTTTTGGAGCAAATAATATAGCCGTCAAAACTTCAGAACAGTTTTAGCAGTGTGGTCAAACTGAACCTCTAAAATCATATATCTATTTGTTATTGAAATTAATTTCATGTACGTATGCATGTAAACATATCTTTGTTCTAATACATGATTGTAAAATCTTCATATGAAAGAATTGGGTTTATAAGCAGAAGTGCTCTGATGCATATACTGCTTGGACATAAGATGCTTCTAAGGCTTTGAGCGATAGGCTGTAAATGTACATAGCAAGGCAATACAATAGAAATAAGATGCTGAATCAATTAAAGGATATTGTCAGGAACTAATTTGTTTACAACAATTAGTTCTTAAGGGAATTACTCTTTTAAGAGTTATTCCATTTTAGCTGTATCATTTTGTGACTCTCCAGATGGATTGGCGTTGAGACCTTGTTTGTTGTGTTGCTGAGTGTGTTTCTTATTCACTC
>JAULBW010064189.1:0-47339 GCA_032358265.1 Vaucheria bursata
TGTGACAAAGGTGTAGACATAAAGGGTTTGGCATTAAAGGCGCAATTAGGATAAAAGGCGCAAATAGGTAAAAGAGGTGAAAGGTGAGAGAAAGTGTGGGCGAAATATAGGTGAACATAGACAAACATTGATGAACATAGTAAAGCAGTTATGCCGTAGCAATTTAAAGAGATAGCAGGACCAGCAAATATCCTGACATTTATATGTATCACATTTATGTTTACATTTGTTGGTGAAAACATGCATACATACACCCACACATAAAAGCTAATATACTTGCTTTCTTTTCTATTTTTTCTCTTGTTTCTTTTTATTGCTGTTGGTCCATCTCCATTGTTTAGTCAACTTTCCTTGATTTGTTCTCTTGTGCATCTTTAGCTTCTTTTTCCTTGCAAGTGTTAACAGTGACTGTTGACAACTTTTTTTTTAACTTTAGATTTATTTTAAAATATGCAAATAAATGCTAACTTATTAAGTGTAATCTGCTTTATTTCAAAAATGTAATCACATTTAGTTTATACATGAAAAGCTCTGTTTCCTTCAAAATACTATGTAAATATAAAACTTACTGAATATCTTGTTTGTCACATTTTGACAAAAAGATGATTTCTGTTGAAATAACATTTTAAAACTAGAGAGAAAGCCAAAAATGGACTGTGTTAGATAGTTTTTTGGTGCATGAAAGAACTTCAAATATTTAACATGTTTGACAATTTTAGGTTTTCTGAAATAGAAGGACCAATGGCTGAGCATATCAGTCCAACCACATTTTCAGTTTTTACCGCCACAGACTTCTAATTCTTTTTGATTTCAACTGACTTGAGTCTACTCAGTATGCCACCACTTCCAAGGCCTTATAGAAGCTAAAAGTGATGCATGTTTCAGGAACTGTACTTTCACGTTTGTTTGATATCCTTTACTAGCCATCCTATTTCAAACTGATGACTAGCTCTTTTGTGAGCATTTTGGGTACAATGCCTGTTTAGTTGCTGCGGATTTTTGCCAAAATGATGACTCACAAAGATTGATGACTGTATTTAACATTATATACTTGTCCCACATTAAATAGGTCATTTTCATTAAGCTTCTGCAGTTCACTTAAGGCTTTATAGCAGAAGGGAGAGAGTATTAGAGCTTTCACTGCAATAGAATTGTTGCGTCAGTGCATTCACGAGAGAAAATATCCCACCCATAAATTAACATATTCCATGATTATACAGAGACTTAAGAATCATATTAGAGTCAACAAATGAAATTATTAAAATGATTATTTTAACCAATGAAATTAATCCAATAATAGTCAACTGGGATATTCCCGCAAAAAATTGAAAATTTATGTTTCTCTACCATTCTGAATCCAAGAGAATTCGATGGTATGATAATACAACAATATAATTGGAGCTACATCAAATATTTTACCCATGAGTGGAGGGGGTAACGATCTCAACATGGCCGCATCGTCTGTGTCACTGAGTCGAAAGCGAAGACGGCCTGATCGTCATCAAACCTCATCTTCTCAATTTCACAATGACAAAGCCAGCAAGCAAACAAGTTTGATTAAAAAACAAAATTTTACTGAGGCGCATTCATCTATTCAAAGCACACTGTCTCCAGTCAAGTTTCATCAAACTTATGAAGACAATAATCACGAAGTGCTCTGGGAGAGTCATCCAAATATGAAATGCAGTACAAATCTCCTTATCCGAGGTAGAACTTTAAGCAGTCCAGCTATTCGTCAGGAGGTTTCCAGTCTTAAAAATGCTATTCTGAGAAATAATCGAGCTAGTTCTATGCCTCTACCTATAGGTAGCAGCAGTGTATCATCGAAAGTAACGTCTAATTCTGGATTACTAGATTCATGGCTCATAAAGGATAATACCAAGTCTCAAACAAGCGAAAAAAAATTTAATGACGAGAATATACCGCCATATTCTCTCTCGAAGAAAAAGAGTGATCTAGTGCCAAAATATGTATCCATAAATAATTATCCCTCAAAACCACCTTTTGATGACGATGTTCTCTCAACATCACCCCCTTCAAAAAAGCACCTTGGTATGATAACTAATGCATTCTTAGATGAAGCAATGCATCACCAAAGAAAGCTATCCTTTAGCGAAGTATTTGGCCCTGATATAGTTACCACTAACGACAGTGAAACAAATTTAAAAAGTGAGTCTTTAGATCGTTTATCTTGCAATAGAACTTTGGAGGCTGATAGAACGCAATGCATCGATCCAAATAAAACAGCTAACCAGGACATGTATGGTGATGTTGAAAAACGTAAGGAACATAAATTGGAATCAGTTCAAAATCATGCTGCAAGCATATCATGCGTTAATGGACTACAAGCCCTACCCTTGCAAGAAAGTTCAATCGCATTTGATGATGAATTCGATAACTTAGACTTTGAGTGGTTAGATAAGATAGAAGCAGAGGAAAAAGCTAAGAAAGCTATGCTGGAAGGGCGAGGTACTGCAAGTAATGATATCGGTGAGATGCCATCTATATTACCTTATAGCCGTTTTACGGTGATTGAGGTTAGCAATCAGCCGAATCAAGAAGAAATACTGTTGACGGTTATCGAGCAAGTATCTGATACTACCCAGGAATCTTACCCAGGTGCTCATGCCAATGAATATTATTGTGCAGAAAAATTGTTTATTTCAATTATATTTGAGGGATTCTCATGTAAATTTTGGTTGATTTGATATCATGGAGAGCAAAAATATAAGATTATTCTTAAAAAAATTGGTGCATTCGCTCTCGAAGCCTTGCATCATACTCCTCAATTTAGATTTAACTCATATAAGAAGAGTTTTTTCGTTGAACAAATTTTTTCGTATCTGTGAAAAGCCCAAATATAGTGCAAATGGCAGTATTAAGTAAAAAATTGCAATTATTTAGAAGTCCCTCGATTAGTACTTGAAATGACATTGATACCCTGATGCCTCACTAAATTATTTAAAAACTTTTTAACCTTGAAGATTATTTTTGCATTTCACCTATTAGCAAAGACGAGCTCAATATGAAGTGAAAAAGTACCGTTGTATGTTTTCATCCATTTAAAGCTGCTGTAACAATTAACTTATCTATTATTCTTAACGAACTTCTTCTTTTACCAATTTAGTGAACAATTCTACGCTTTCGCAGAAAAGTTGAAAATTTTACCACCTGAATGTAATAGTTAGCATTAAACGTCCGTATAAGTATGCTGATATAAATTTTCCCAATTGTTTTCTTGATTTTTTAATTTCAACTGTATCTATTTCGATTTTAATATTTGCATCTAACCATACTATTAATGAAATATGACAGAAACCCATTTACGATGGCTTTTCTATCTCATATACGTATGGGCACTTAAGAACTGCTATCATTTTTAGACACCAATGTTTTATAATACAGTAACTTCGGATATAGGTTATTTTTCGAGAACACTGAATAAATTTTTTACATCTGAAAAAGCTGAACTTGGATGGAATATGGCTTTTTCGTTTATTTTTCATAAATAAAAATTAGTTCAAAGTGAATTTTTTATATCTGGAACTTGTTGTGTTAAATATTGCCCAATAAAAGTCTCCTGAATTCAACATAAACCAAAGCATAAAAGAGATACAAAATTTGCTGGATTGTTAATGTCAGTTATTACCTTTGAGATATTTATGTACATCCTTTAAATGAATTCTTAAAGGATCAGCAAATGCGCAAAATCGCAGCCAAGACTGGGATACGCTGATGTGGCGTACAGTTATAATCCGCGGAGACTGGCGGGAAACTCAAATTCGTCCAAGAGATCCGATACACATTATTCACACTCGATTCGAAGAAGTCCCCTCGCAAAAAAACCCTGGTGAACCTGTTATAGTAGACAATTTCAATGGAAATATGCTGATATTATTGCCAGATTATCTTATCTCACCTACTCGCATTGTAGATGCAGTGAATTGCGGCAGACTAGGAGTGCTGAAATTTCTTACCCCAAACCAAGGCGGAACACCGCACCCCAGTGCAGTGCTTGGTACTTTAAAGCATCAACTCTTTGAACGTGCCCTAGAATATACTGCTGAAGAGAAATCTGTTCCATCCATATTTTCAATGAAATCTATGGTGGATACGATAGTGAGAAGGAGCATTGAAGCTCTGTACGGGGCCGGAATCAGCTGTGATGAGGCTAGGAGGATCCTAGTTCGGGCATGCCCAGCGATAAGTGGGTGGCTTGATAAATATATGGGGGTAAACAGAGGGGGTTATCTTCCTGGTACAGGACTCGAAGCGCAGAAAACATTTTTACAAATCGACGATCTTGTCTCTACGGAAGATTGTATATGGAGTCCCGCCTTAGGCTTAAAAGGATTTATTGACAGTACTGTAAGGGGACTCTTGGGGGACCACCAAAGTCAAAAGCAACTTTTAATACCCCTGGAATTAAAGACTGGTAGGAACACTTCATATACGCAAAGCGAACACCGTGCCCAAGTTATGCTGTATGCATTGATGCTGCAGTGTACATATGGCCTATCAAGTTCGAGTTCTCGCGGGCTTCTCTTGTATCTCTCTGATGAGGGGATTGAAGGGGAAGTGGTAAACCCCCACACCGCAGAGTTTAGGCACTTGATTTTGGCCCGAAATCGGCATGCAGCCGCATTGCAGGTGGCGGAATTAAGCCAGGATTTGCCCCCCCTTCTACGGTCCAGACATCAATGCTCTCGGTGCTACACCAATTCTGAATGCATGGTTGTACACAGAGCGATTGAATGTGGAGATGCTAACACAAGCGGTACCCCTGACCTTTTCGAAGCAAAAACAGGGCACTTATCGACCAATCACATGGAGTATTTTCGGAAATGGAAGCATCTAATTCGTCTAGAGGCTCTCACTGGCGGAGATCATGTACGTAGGCGCATGTGGTTATTGGATGGTCCATCGAGAGAATTAAAGTTTGGGCTTTGCTTTTCGAATATGATTTGGCAAGGTGAGCAAATTTTTGTAGATGAGGATTCAAGAGTTCTGCATACCTTTTTGCGGCAAGATGCTCATTTGAACTCTCAGTCTTCTAGCTTAGTGGATATAGGTTTGGCTATCGGAGACTACGTCGTAGTATCCACCGAAGGACGAGTTGGGACAACATTGCCTCAGGGTACAAAATCTAGAACCCCATTACACGTTCACCTTTTCAAAGGAAAGATTGTGGCAATATCCGAAAACCAAGTACGAGTAACAAGTGAGTCATCTATGCGAGTCCCTTGCGGAAGCAACTCAGGGGATATGGAAGATTTCTATGCTGTAGATTCAACGAGAAAAAAAATTGGTGGACTCTCTATAGAATCTATGAAAAGAACGCTGTTTCGAATCGACCGAGATGATGCGTCCATTGGCATATATTCAATGCGTTTGAATCTTTTCCGGCTTTTTATCGGCCCCAGCCCTGAAGCCGAAATTGATTGGAATCGTTCGGGACAGCTTGGAATTTTGCACCAAAGTATACAGTCACGTGATTCAAATTGCGGAGATACTAAACGTAGAGATTTGATTGTTGATTTGGTTTCCCCTCGATTTGGGACTTTTGTGGGTCTTTTTGAGTCAAAATCAGACCTATTGAGAAACAAAGACTTAGTTATTGAATACGAAACGGTTCTGAATGATGACCAGCAGGCTGCAGTTCAAAAGGTAATATTATCAATAGAAGTAAACTTTTTATGAAACAAATTCGCTTTTGTACGAATTTTCAAATATGAGCACATCAGCGAAAATGTTATAATCAAAATCTGCTGCATTATAATCAATTTACATATATGCATATAATTAGCATATGTATAAATATATATAGGCTTAAAAATCCCCTTCATTCTCAAATTATCTCTCATAGGAATGAGCTACTTTGGTAATCCTCATGTTTACGTTAAATAAAAATCTGTAAAACTCACAAAAGGGTCAAAGTTCTTATTTATCAATCAGCAAAAAAAACTCTAGCTAAAGTAGTTTTTTCAAAAATAATGAACTAATGCATTTTTGGTCCTACAATATAATGCTTTGTTGTTTTGGTAATCGATTTCGATAATTTTTCATTATACTTCATTGACATATGACACCATGGCACCAAGTTTTAGTGTAGTGCAGCCTTGTATGTTTTGTACCCTCTTTGGCATGGCACTCATCTATTATTGGGTGCAACTGTAGTATGTACCACCTTATCGGTTCGAATCTAGGCCAATCTTTCACAAATTATTCTAAAATTTTACCTTTCTACAAAAATGAATTTATTGTAAGCTGAAAAGTCACCAATTCGTGTTTCTGAACTTTCTTAGCCATTCAACATCTTCTTTCTATAATGACATGTTTATTATTCTTAAAATCCTTATTTTGTTTTTATTGAATGACTTACATTATGCTTACACCAAGAAATCAAGCCTCCCAAACCTAGCCACAATATATACATTCATATCAGTCTATTGAGGCTTATATTTATAATTGTTATTGTGCTTTTCAGTTGAAAAACATAACTCGGAGGAGGGGGTAATTGCATATGTTTGAATTCATTTTTATGCGTCTGTCTAACTATGCTTTTTATGAAATATGATATTTTAGTGACCTGTTCTACTCTATCACCCATGATTTATATTGAACAAACCGGTGACGATAGTGCATGATATACATTTTTTACAGCTTCAAATTCTTCAGTTTTATTGGTCGATTCTTTAGGTGCTCTCTTGTAAGGATTATGCATTATTACTAGGAATGCCAGGAACAGGAAAGACTGCAACTCTAATTTTTATTATTCGTCTATTAGTGGCCAGAGGTGCCTCGGTACTGGTCACTTCGTATACTCACTCTGCAGTGGACAATTTATTGTTGCGTCTCGTTTCGAGCGACGTTCCGTGCGTACGTATTGGAAATTCAGCCCAAGTTCATCCAGAAGTTCGACCATGTTGCATATCGGAGAGAGGATTTGAAACGACTGCTGAATACTCGAGGTAAATTCCACGCCTATGCATACATACATATATCACAGTAAACTTTGAATATAGCGAAATCACTTTAAATAATTTTCGTTTATGAAAAATTTTTACAGTGATTTATATGTATGCATATATTTGGTGTAGTTGTTGGTTTATAGGAAAGTATACCACAAACGCATGAGACGAAGGCTTGGCCAACGTCAGAATAATATTTACGAGAAAAATTAGAACCTACGTTTATAGTGGCGAGTCATCAAATTCAAGATTCAAATAATTTATTTTGTACTGATTTTTTCGACATCGAATATTACAGTTGAAAACTTCATATAGATCGAGTTTGCCGGTATTACTGATGGAATTTACTCCATCCGAATACCTAGCGCTGAAACTTGGATACGATATGAATTATTCGGTGTAACCGAAAATTTGTCAGAAGAGAATTTTTTATATCCGAAGTTTGCTTATTATGTTCTTACCGCTTATTTTGCTCAGATTTGTGGACAGTGCATGTGTCGTAGGCTGCACTTGCTTAGGAGTGAACAGCAGCCCTATGTTTCGTAAGCGCCGATTCGATTATTGCGTAGTAGATGAGGCTGGTCAGATAACTCAGCCGGCCATTTTAGGTAGTCTGAGGTGTGCGGATATGTTCGTTTTGGTGGGGGACCACAACCAATTACCCCCTCTAGTGGCCAGCAAGGTGAGCGTGATATTTCACAGTAGATGCGAATTAGACCCTATACTATTTTTTTACGATAGGCTTAGTGTTCTGTTAGATGTCGTGCTAGTCATCTATTGTTTTATTATATATCTGCACATATAAAGACTGCCATGTAAAGTGCACGAATAAGTCAAGAATGAATTATGTAAATATGCAATTATGGAGTAAGCCTCTAGAATATCCTCAAGTTGAAGTATACTTATTATGTACTTTAGCAGTCACCAATATTGCTCTGTACTCTAATCTCCTAGTTCGAATTGGAAAAAAAAAGTAAATTTTTTTGCTTTTTTATTTTGAGTCTGAAGACTGTATGTATTCAATTGTTAGTGTTCAATAACATTTCTCTCTTACATCAGCTGAAAAATTTGGGGCGATGCAGAAATATTGTACACGTTCGTTACTCGAAATCATTGGAGTATTGTTTTTCATAGGAAGCAGTGGAATATGAGGAATTTACAGCAAAAGTGATTTCTTCTGTTGTATGAAACTGTATACAAAGACTTTGGTGGTACACCGGTGTATCACCTGTGCACCGGTCTCGCATAAGTCCTTGGTTCAAAATGAAAATTTGTACTCTGAAGTTTTGAAACTTACTGATAATCATAGCACTATTCGTTTAGGATAGAAATGAATTTTAGTCATGTAAAATTAAAGCCCGAACGACTCAAGTTAAATATTTGGATTATTAACTTATGAAAGCCTGTTAGGTTAAATATTGTTGGTTAAAAATTAATCGTATTTCTAAAAGATTGAAGTATATTTTATGGGATCAGAGTAATGCCAATATCTTCATTTGCTCGTATACATATCTTGTATACGGATGTACGTACTTTTAGTATATACATGTATACATATTTTGTATATGGTTGTATAGACATATTTTGATTGGTCTGTAGACTGTATAAGCTAAAATTTTGCATTTTACGAGTTATTGAAAAACTGGTAGGTTTTTGTTGATTTCGATTAAAAATTTTGTGCGTGCACATAGGAAGCGAAGAATGGCGGGATGGATATTAGCCTCTTTATGCGGCTGAGCGAGGCCCACCCTTCTGCGATGCAAAGCTTAACTTACCAGTACGTCTTACAGTTTTCTCATGTTTAAAAACATATCTCATGCAACCACGATTAATGGCTGGTGGCATATATTCCTTATATTCTTAACTCATATTTATGTAAAAATACATGATAAAATTTGAATATAACGAACCTGTCTGGACCATGGCACATGTTTATTAGATAATACACTCTAAAGTGTTACGAGGCGAAATATGGCTTTTTAACTTTTTGTTGTATGCGAAATACTGTTAAAAGCGAATTCGTTATATATCCGATTTACAGTATTTATATCTCCATATTTTAGCATATTTATTACTTTTGTGTAGAACATGTTGAATAAGCCACAAAATTATCTTGACCTTTTAACCGTTTAGAAATTATTCTGAAATATGACTTTTCAACCAAAATGAAACTCATTGTGAGCGTGAAAGTCATTGAAGGACATTTTTGCTCTTCTTAATCTTCTATCATTTGTAGAATAGTATTTATTTTCGTATATCCTTCATTTTTATTGGCCTATTCTACACTCACCATTTTTGTCTATGTTACGCCTTACTTCCTACATCTTAATTAGGAGGTAAAAATTCATATATAGAATTATAGGTGATTTAGTATATGTGCCTAATTCTGCTTTTGTCCCAAACAGATACATTCTAATCGAATCATATAGAATTTTTCCTGAATACTTTTTGAATAATATGTTATCTGCAATTATTTTCAGATATCGGATGAACAAAGACTTGACCTATCTATGCAATACCCTCGTGTACAAACATCGATTACGCTGTGCAAATGAAGATGTGGCCGCCCAAGCTCTTGAGCTGCCCTATTTAAACCTTCTTTGCCCGAAATCTTGGGTATGTAAAGTTTTGCACCCTGGTCGTAGAGTCAGTTTTTTGAATACGGATAGTATTGGTGGGGGGAAAAGTTTGGAAACGAATACAATTAAAGGGAGTCGGGGTGGGGGTACTCTAAGAAATTTGACAGAGGCCAGAGTAATTGAGGTAAATTTTGAAAATATATTAGATTAGAATGAAACCATCCATTATAACTTCTTAAGATATTGTACTTTTCTTTAAATTGACAGTAAACTTTGGATAGAACGAATTTGTTGTGATCACCGAATTCATTCATTATATTTGATAATCTGAAGGTAAACTAGGCACATTAGGACTTTTTCGTTTTGACTTATGTGAAAATTCATTAAATGTAAATTTGATATGTAAACAAAGTTTACTGTGAGTAAAAAAATAGTAAACTCAATCAAAATAGCATTTGTTTCAGTATGAATATGCACATATATATTTGAGTTCGTATATAATGTAATTTGTACGGTACTATCTATCATATATTACTATTTCCTATAAATGCATGTGAATGAGTTTAGAGTTAAAATATGGTGTATAACCGCCACTGTCTAGCCTACTTAAAAAGAACAGCAAAGCTGGAGAAATCACTAAAATACATGTCACATGAATAATTTACTATAACTATTTCATTACTATATTTCAATCTACCAATATAATGATACATGCTTTTTAGCTATATTTTCTTTATTCGTAATTTCATTGAATATGAAAGTTATTATTCATTACTCTTGGGAGAAAGCTTTATGCTTCCACGCCTCTTCTCGATGTTATCTTCATCCTTTAATATGTTTTCATTCAAAGGACTTGGCAACAGCCTTTAGAACAGCTGGGGGGAACTTGTGCGAATTAGGCATCATCAGCCCCTATAGAAGTCAAATTAGGCACCTTAATGATATGCTCAAACAGAAGCTGGGCCAGAGCGATGCTGAAAAAGTTGAGCTGAGCACTGTTGATAAGTTTCAGGGTCGAGATAAGGAGGTGATTTTTGTTAGCTTTGTGCGCAGTAACGATTTGGGTAACGTGGGAGATTTGCTACAGGACTGGCGACGTATTAATGTTATGTTGAGTCGAGCAAAACAGGCTTTGGTTCTAATTGGAAGCCCTAAGACTCTGTCAAAGTGTGATATTTTATCAACTCTTTTCAATGTTTCGCGGGAGAAGAGATGGATTGTAGACCTCCCTTCAGATTATAGTTAGGATAGCATATACTATGCGGCACAAGGTTTTTTAGCGAAGAAGGATAATAAGTTTAAAATAATTGTTCTCTTTGAATATGGTACATTTTGATTGGTCATTTGCCCATTTTTGAAACAATTTGGCATTTTGGTTTATTATATCTCTGTGAGATTAATGTACAAGTTCATTGTTGTCTATCTACTGTCTATTGTTTTTATTTGCTGTTAAACAGTTCAATTAATATTGTACTGGTCAAACCATATTTGATGAATCGAATGAAAGATTCTATTGAAGAGTATCGTTGATTTTAAGCGTTCAGTACCGTAATTTCGTGCATGCATGATCAATTGTTGGATATTCACTATCTTTTTTATATATCATGCATATATAATATGGCATGCATTGCCTTTTTGCCTTTGAAAAGCAAAAATATTTCAACAAGTATCAACGCTTTTTCATTTCAAATAGAATGGACCTGAACACATCTCTGTGGACATGAGCAGAAAAATGTACTCTGACTCTCAGGAATTATAGGTGCAGTTGTAGTAATTTACATCTAGTCATGATAATTTACTCTTGTATCTCGCTAGTTTTCAACCATGGGAACAAAAATAAAAAAATAGTTTTAAAAGGGATACCAAACGTGTTGAACAACATTGATACTGGACTCACTTTCCAAAAGATCTAAGATAAATATGGCACAACAGATGGGGTGACATCAAACATTAGGAAATATGAAGATATTACTATTAAAATCTGCTGAATGCTAGAAGAATCTAGGGGAAATATATCTAAAAAACTGGAAAAAAGAAAAAAGGAATATCTGTGCAAAATTGAACACCTTGCCATTTTCCAAGGATTATTTAATATTCTTGTTTCATTGTATGTCAACTCTATACAATAGTTAAGAGCATCAAAACAATCAATATACTGCATATTTGAAGATGATAATGGTTTAGTTAGGTGATCTCAAATTATTGTTTAAAAACTCAAAACAAATTAAGATTCTCAAAGCTTGCAGATACTAGTGACAGCATGTCTAAACTGGATGAAAAAAGTGAAAATGATGGTAATACTGCTTCCAATAAATTTTAAATGATCGATTTCTATGCTTTTTTATCAATGTAATATAATAATTATGTTAGAAACATGAAACACAACTAAGCACAAGAAACTGTGACAGAAATGTATATATTCATCATGCACTAATTGTGTTGATAGAAGTGAGCTAACTTCAGTAACACAACAAAATATAAAACCGTACTAAAATCTGTGCAGCCAATTTACTTGGAACATCATAAATGAACACTGACCGCAGTGATAAAAATAGAATTAATCCCTAAGGGAGTTAATTCCTAACAAATTACTATGACTGGTTTGAAAAAATCTTGTAATAGCTTGTGAAAATAAATGGCTCCTTTAAAATATATGGTAAATTGAATAGCTCAAAAGAGATTTTCTGTTTTTTCTTTACTGTTAGTTAATGTGCAAATAGGTTTTTCTCAGGTATGCTAGTTATTATTCTTTAATTTACAATAATGACTGCTAAAAGACAAAAAAATCTGCTTGAATATAAAGTAAGTGCTGCATTGGCAGAGCACAAAAAAAGTCATGGCTTTTACCCTCCACCGCATGCATCAACCAGACATGTTAAACCCAAACTGTAGATTGAAATATTTATTGACAACAGAAAAATTTTTCACTTTTTAAAACTGATGCCATAACACTTGAAATGCGGATATTTTTATCATCATTACTTGCGTTACCAAGTCAAACTTTCTTCTCAAGCATTTGTGCTGATTTACTATCAAACTGCTAAATGAATTATCAATATGTCATGTACTAAATAATATGTCGATCTAAATTTTTTTGCACCATAATATGGGTCAAACACACTAACTGTAGTCTACAAGGATAATGTAAACGTAGTATTCTTGTGGGAATGGACTATTCATTTGGTTAAACATAATCTACACTCTGATTAGCACTATAAGTTAATTTTTTCTCATAACTTATTGGTGCTAAAATATTGCTACATAATTTCTACTGATGCTTTACTATTTCTGGTACATCTTTAAGTCATTGATGCTGTTAGTTTTGTTTTGCTTGAAAGAAACTGAATCATAGTTACTGCCACATTGTAAGCATTAATGCAAGTGTGTGAAAATATGTTTTTAAACAAAAAATACATCCACAGATACAAATGTCCTTGAGACTAATTCTTCAAGCATATAAATATCTGTCTTTCTACACTTTCCATGACATTATGTCTCAAATTATAAGTCACAGTTACACATGAGTATCTGGAACTAACCCTGGTTCACATCATAGTACTGTAAAGAAAACAATGTAAAACATAAGTATAGTTTATTAGCACATTAGTTCAAGCTGTGTTGCAAAGAGTGATCTTTACAATACTAAATGTGAATAATACTTATCAAGAACGAGCATTACTCAAGTACTTAATTACGAGCAAGATCGGTCGATATAGGTAGGAGATTTGGTTCCTAACAATGAGAAGCTATTCTTTTCAAATAAACATACGCAAAACATGGACTGACCTTTAGCTTGGGTATTAGGAATTAGCTCTTTAGAGGTTAATTTTATTTTGTAGCTGTGTATGGATTATGGACAGTAGAATTTTTAACTAAATGAGTTGGATGGATGCTAGTAGGGTTATATTACTAATTATGTTGATGGAGTTATTTCACTTCTATCAATACAATTTAGTATGTAATAATAAATTTTTCTGTCACATCTCCTTGTGTTTTCCTGTTGTATTTTTCGTTCCTAACATTGTGACCAAAAGTTAAATCAATCTTTGCACAGTTGAAAAAATTAGAATGGATAAATGAAAGTATGAAATTAGTGGAATTGTTACCCTAAAGCAGCAAGTCCGAAATATTAGTTTATTTCCGATTTATATCGACTTGTTCTAGACGATTTAGTCTCGTCAAATGTTCAAATTAAAAAGTGCTGCTTAATTTTAACTGCGATGATTTCATACAATTGCTTCGTTTAGAGACTTTGCTCCTGCCACGCATGGTTGAAATATTATTTACAGTTTATGAACTGACATATTCCCGTTACCAGGTTGGGAAAGATTTGAACGATGATGTACGAAGAGATTTAAAAGAGGAAGATTTTTTTTCCGTTAAAATATCTTGTCAAGGCAAAGAAAAAAGAACTAAATCTGCCATTTCAAGGAAGCGATTGGCTGTTCTGTGGGGTGAGCAAGGCGAAACTATTTCGTTGCACCTCTCTGATGACTCATTTTCTTCACCAAGAAACTTTTTTCAGTGTATGCTACTTGTTGAGATTTATATAGGAAAGAATGTCATTGAATCCTTTAAGTATTCACTTAGGAATCTAGAGGGCGGTTTGAAAGATGTTGGAAGAGTGGAAACAGTTGATTTAGGTGGAATTGAAGGTTCGTTTAAATTTTCAATTAAAGTTATTGGTAACATCGTCCCGTTTGCTCTCATACAAAATCAGAACAATGCTAGAAGCAAGGTTGATGAGGTCTTTCATGCAACATCGTCTGCTTGCTTCATCGGGACTGATAGAATAAGTGAAAATTCTCGTTGCACTCCAGAATCGCTTGTAAGCAATGCATTTCATGATCCTATTGCAAAATCAGATTTTGCGCTTAAAGAAAATTTTTTGAACTATAGGCCTATAGCTAATTTTACTGAGGAATCTAGAAAAACTCAGCTTCTTGTGGACAAGCAAAATATCATGCAATTGAAACACGAACGTGCTAGATACATAGCATCAAAGCGTACGGACAAACGCGTCAAACATGGTCCTAGCGGTCAATCTATCAACGTATCGCTTATTAAGAGCAAAGAAGAAGTAATTGTCATAATACAGCGTATGTGGCGTGGAAAACAAGCTAGAAAATACTTACGCAGTATGCATCGCCGTGCTCAGTTGATTCAAGCATTTTATAGAGGATATTCTGTAAGAAAATCAACAAAATGTATAAAAGAAAGAATTAAAAAAATTGAAGCAATTGAATTAAATAGGTTATCACGACAACGACGAATTATGCGTCAGAAAATGGAGCTCAAACTTCTCAGTAATACTTCAGCAGAAAACATTTTAAAAATTGACAAGATTCGGTCTCATGTATGTGCGCGTACATTACAGCGATGGTGGCGATACCATCTAATGTTTTCCACACAAAATTCGACCAAGTCAAAATCTAAGAATCTTAGTCAATCAATAGCTCAACACCTTTCCTCAGAAACCAATCAAAATCATAAAAACCAGAAAAATTTAAATTGCTCTAATATGCACAAGAGTAATACATTGGAAACAAATCTGAAAAATTTGTCTTATTGTATAGCAAAGTCCAAGCTAGAAAGGTTGAAAGTTGATAAGAGTTTTCGAAGCAATGAAATAAGTAGACCAGACATGAATGAAAAGAATATGCAAAAAATTTATGAAAGCGTACTTGACTACCGAAGCAAGGTTGCATCTCTTCAGCATCAAAGAATGCTTAAAAAAGAAAGCCTATTGGAGAATGAAGCACGCCGAAAAGGTTCAATTTTGAAATGCAAATCGCTTCAACAGCAGCTGCTTAATCTACCACAGTTAAAGGAGACCACCGAAATGAGTCAGAATATGTATTCTGAATGGCTTCCTAATGACAAATATTCATTGAAAATTGCTGAAAACCGAAATGAGAATGCCCTGAAGAAAAGATTAGAAAAAAAGAAGTGGTGGTGTGTATGCAATGATCAAGATTTTACATCGATTTCTGTTGACTTAAGAAGTGATAATATGCAAAGCTTATCTCATGATTACATTGGTGAAAATAACAGCAAATATGAAGATAATTCCCTGAAAAATGTTGACGAGAATGAAGTTTCCTTATGGTGGTATAATTATGCAAGCAATGGCATGAGTGCTGAGTCCGTCCAATTCGGGACCAATTTGCATAATTGGGCAGTACTCGGACCTTCATTGCGATCTAGACAAGCCAGCCAGCTATCAGAACAGAGACATCGCATAATTGAAAGACGATCTGAAATAATTGCATGGCAAGTGGCAAGATTGTGTAACTTGAAAGAGGGTCAACGAATTAAAGAAGTTCTTTTCCTAGAACAAAGTAAGGCAGCATTGATTATCCAGTCTTGGTTTCGAAGAATTTTACAGAGAAATAGGAAAAATGTGTTTCAAATTGAAAAGCGCATCCAAAAAGCCTTGCAAGTTCTTCTCAACGAACTTAGTGACCCCAAAATTTGTAATATTAGTAGTGCTAACTTAATTCGTCAGGCCCTGAAATCCCATGGTAGTCATAGTCTTTAACACTGCAACATTAACCAGGACCATACTTAGCCACTGAAAAGTACAAAACTTTAATTCTTTGCAGCGATGATGTACATGACAGCTTTCATGTATATATCGTTAGCATTAAGTGTTTCATTATAACTGCTCTTTTTTATCCGAAAAAGTTTTAACTCAGAAAAACCATGTACATTTAGAAAAGAAACGTATAAGAATATGTCTTCTGAAATGGTTTGATCTGATCTATTATTCTTGATGCATGGTTTGATGTGACCTAACCTGATCCATGGTTGCCATTAATTACTATATGATCTGGTTTAATCTGTCTGAGTTGTTAGGTTTTAGTCCATGAACTGAATTAATTTATAGATCTTGTAGAAGTTTATGCTTGATTTCTGGCCTTTCATTAATTAAGCTTCAGTAGCTTAGCCAAATCATGGCTTGCTTTACGTATGATTGACTTGAAATGCTTAGATTTGTGTTATTCTTTTCCTTCAATTTATTTGGTTTGAGTACCTAGCAGTTTCTTACTTTTTTTGATTTTTTCATATTAATGGTCTGGTCGATTAGCCTAAACTTTTTGTACAGCTTTTTCAATTAAAGTCCATATTGTCTGCCTGACTTGATCTTTCGTTTTTACTTTCGACTGTTTCAATTGCACTGGAAAGTGCAATTTTTTAGGAGCCAGAGTTTTGTACGTGTTGTTGGCTAGGTTATAAAAAACACATTCAATAGAGGGTCTGATAGTTTAGTATACAACTGCTGCTCTTAGGATTACAGCTGTTTGAGCTAAGCCATGGAGAGGCTTTTGCAACATAGTTCTTAAGGATCAACTACAGAGCTGCTGCAAGATAGAAAAGTGTTAGGAAAATATAAACACAACAAATAACAAAAACAGTGATAGCATTTGATATTAACCTACATATGTTGCTGAAAGTGAGATAACATTTGCAACACAAAACTTAGCAGCATGAAGAACAAGGTTCAGTTCTATGAATTATCTTGGAACTGATACTTAACTGAAACCAGACTGACAACGAAATGAGACCATAGACATATTATGTTGCAGCTACATAGAATAAGAACCCCTAATGGAATTAGTTCTTAACAGCAATGTTATGGTCAGGGACCTAAAAATTTCAAGATTCTCTGGCCACCAAATGAGAACAAAGCAAAAAAAATTTGAGCCAGCTATGGCATGAGTTGATAGTGCTTAGCTGTTAGATACTGGAACTAAATGCTTTATGGGCATTGAATACTTTACATTACAGCCTATACATTAACAGTTTTCTGTATGTTTTATGGACTACAATGGCTTTGGTTGTACTGTAGCTGAATATTACATGTAAAAACATACTGCCCATGTTGCTATATAAATTTACTATTGAATTTCCACTTCTAATATAGATTTTTGCTTTTCAATTAGATGTTGCACTTGATTGTCTATCACAAATACCTTTAGAGGTAGTGATGCCTCTGGCCCATCTTTATCCTGATCTAGAGGTCAACAATTATTTTACCAAAGGTACAGTGTAGCCAATATCTGAGTTACACTATGTCCACAGTTTTCTAATTGTCAAGATATTTGCCAGTCCTGCTATCTCTTTAAATTGCTATGGCATCACTGCTCAGCTATATTTGCAAATGTTTGTCTATGTTAACACATATTTTGCCTACACCTTTTCAATGATTTTCACCGTTTTTACCTATTTGCGCCTTTTATTCTAATTGCACCTTAAATGCCAAACCCCTTATGTATACACCTTTGCCAAAATCCTTTATGGAATACTTTGTCCACCTACTCTACAATTTGCCATGTGTCAACTTTCTTATGTTTACTTGGAAACATCTTGGATTACTTTCTTCAATCAGTTCAAACTACAAAAGAATGATTATATTTTCATCATGCTCCCTAGAGACTCTTCTTTACCAACTTCTAACTCTGCTTCAACTGACTGGATATTATTCCAGAAGTTGTCATCAAACTTTAGTTCTGCTTGAATCAGCTTTACTATCAATTACTCCTGTTTATTTCCGCCAAACACAAATTCTTAGAATTCTTTAAATAATTCTAGAATTGTCACAAGCTTAATGAAAATTACATTTACTTATAGATCAAAAGATGCAGCAAGATTCAGCAAGATTCATTGGAGAGCCAGTTTCAAGGGCACTTTAAGAGGGTATACTCCAGGAGCTAATGGGGATATGTTTATTTGTTCAGCCTTGTGTTTATGTTAACTCTTCTTAAGTTTCATAAAACTTTTATACTTTTATTAAATCATTTCTTTGCTTTGCTGTTTGTCTGCCCTCTGCCATATATCGGAATTTACACCCTAAATTTAGCTTTATCATACAACACAGGTACAAGTACTATATCATACTACTTTACCCTTCTTCTTCCAATATCAACATATACAAGTTTATTTAAGATGTATATACTGGCACTCTGACTAACATCTAGTTTATGTAAGACTTGCTGCTTAAGATTTTATCAAGTTTAACATTTTTGAGGTACATGACACTTTGATAAAGTAGTAAAACTAAAACAAAAAAAAAACAAAAACGATACTAAAGTTGTAATTGTAACTTGTATTGTGGCAATACTTTAAATAATGAGAATGTATATTTTTGTTATTTTCACTGTAGAGTAGCATTGGGCACACCTGTTAAATTTGTCAAATTGTTTAAATTTTATGTAGTTTGTTTTATAGATCTATTTTTTGAAACTCTCTGTTGATTGGCATTTAAAGCCTTACATGTTATGCACAGAAAAGTTATTTCAATGGTTTTTTTAATTCAGAATTTGCATTACCCTGACAGAAAGTTGTATAGCATTTTCAAATGTATTCAACAGCAAGTAACTTCTCCATAAGCATTTGCATGGCAGCAGAGTTGATGCGACAACATTGCAGTAACAGTAAAATTGATACTATATCTGAACTGAAGTATTTCCAGTAGCAGCTGCATAACTGTATCTGGAAGGATTCAACAACATTCCAGTGCTATTTGAATTTCCAGTCCAATAATGATGTCACAGTTACAGCGATTGCTAATGTACCTGAAAATAAATTTAGAAATGTGTCCCATAATATATATATATATCTCAGTAAAGTACAGAAATACTGCAGTGCAGATAGCAATATTTACAACTATATCTTATCTACATCCATTTTAACCAGTTGACAACAAAAAAGCAATCAAAATTAAATCAGCTTTAAAGTAGGATAAAATACAAATTTTTACCTTGTTCAAACAGTGCATTTGAAATAATTGAAGAAAAACTCAAGCTCTTTAGTACATAAGCTTGAAAAATAGCATTGAAGTTTCAACATTGTATTACATTTTCTTTGAAATATATGAGCACATTTAAAAAAGAAGTAGCTCTGATTTAATTTGTCATTATATTTCAATCTAGTGCCATCTAGCATTAGATTTACAGAAATATATTTCAATACAGTAGTCCTCGCTGAATCAAATATGAAGGATAATAAGTGACAATGTGATTGGAAAACTCAATACTATGGTTAACTGTATTTGTTTCTCTAACTAACTGCTTAATCCATGCTCTGTTCGAGAGAGTCCTGAAACTGGCAGAAGCATCTCTTTAACTGTAGAAACTTATAATTCCTTGCTTCTGCTTTAAAAAATGACTAATAATGCTTAATCAGTAATTTGAAGAGGGGGATAAGGGGCATCATACAAAATTTTCATTCAAGCAAAAGGGTAAATTGACTTAATATGTTTCTCAATTTCAGAATGACAAGGATTGTTATCAATAGCAAGATTAGTATTGTCCTTCTGTTGCTGTAATACAATTTTCACATGATTCAACAAATTTCAATCCAGCATGCAAATTTTGTTTGCAAACAACCCATGTAAATTTGATGAAAAAAGAGTTCTCATACCTATGCCAGTATATCTCGCTTGATTCAAGCCAAAATAAGACACGTCAGAATTACATTTGCTTTTTCAACAAAAGGAACTTTAAAATTAAACATCTGAAAATTGTCAAAATATTCCAAATATTAAAACAACTTGAAAGTTATAATCAGGTATACAAAAACAATGAGTACTAAATATTAAGGATTAAATAATTGATTTTTAAGTGTGTAACTCAGTCAATTTAAGAGACATAATAAAATAGTTTTTAATAATTCTCTCAATTCAATTCATTGGTTATTTGTATTACATATTCATAAAGAGAGTTTTTACTTAATCTTAATCAGATTTAAAAAGAAGGGGGGGATTTTAAAGGTGGTACTGCGTGTTAATATATTTAAAAATGAATATTTTGTTTGTTTCTAGGTGGATAAAAAATCAAAGAATATTTCAACATGCAACAAAAACTGACCTACGCATATGCTCCAATAACATGAACATTTGAATCTTTGTTTGATGGGGCAGTATGCTACACTCTTGTGTTAATTGAAGAGTGGCCGTATGTCCATCTGAAACCAAATTAAGGTTTGTTTTTATCTTGATACATCGCTAACTTTGGATTCAAAGCATCATTCCTAAGCTAGGGTACTTTTTCGAACAAACTCATGCATTTCAACTTATTCACAATAATGTTTATGTGAAGAGTTGAACATCTGAATGCCGCGCAACTGTAGTTTGGTGAATATGCACACTATAAAACTGGAAAAGACGTTTCGAAAGTTTCTTCAATGTTATTGGTTCAAATTCACTTTTAAAAAATATATTGAATACGATCTACAGTAATTCTGTATTGTCCAGGATTTTGGTCACCTCGAGGCTTTTATCTTATTGATCCTGATGCAATCCAGTTACAAGCAGTACGTGGCCCGATGCCATTTGCAATGGCTACCACTTTCTGATCTTAATGTTTCCGAGTAGTACCGACTATGCGCTTTCGAGCCTCATTATTTGCTTTGATGTTCTTTCTCCTGTGGCATGGTGGCATTTTTTCACTCGTTTACAGCCGATAAGAAAAATGAGAGCCCAGAGTAGCTTTTAGATTCAGAGAGATTCAATTTCGCATATTTTATGATTACAAGATACAACAACTAGAATCTAGTGAAATAATAAAAGATAATTTTTGCAACAAGTTCCAAGCCAATCCAAAAATAAGATGAAAAGGATAATATTCAGCGTCTATGACCGTGAAACATAAAAAATATCTTTGATTATATGATTTGTCAAAGTTTATGCCAAATCGTCAGAATGAACTGCTTAGTGGTCAATATTTGATGCGAATTTTTCGTCATTGATAGGCGATTAATCGCGACTAATTTTCAATTTGTAATCATTGATTGTCCATTGGTCACAATTTGTTATCAATAATGACGATTGGTTATAAATTGGTTATTAAGTGGTTATCAAGTAATCAAAAAAAGATCAAGAGAGTTGTACAGGAGATAGGCTGCATTCCATCAATCTCTACTATTCTAAGATGATCCGACCCGTATGATACGGTTGTCCAACTTATATGTTCTTTGAACTGTCAATCGTTGTTGATTGGATTCCTTGAAAGTCAAGAAAATGCGTGTGTCCGGTTTCGTACCGCTGTCATTACAAATTCTTCAACCTTGGAGGCCTTCGGGCCTTATATTTTCATTACGGAATCTTATTTTTCAATTGCGATTCTATATACCTGGATATTAGGATGATGAAAAGAATTATATCAACGGCGTCGAATTCCTTGACTCCCTCCGCTCAGAGGGCCAGAATAGATGATAAAAATGGAGTAAATGAGGAGGAGGTAATTTTTTAATTTCATCGTACTATGTTTTCTGTTCGTCACCTTCTGGGTTTAAGTGATGATATTATATGGATTTATTTAATTGATTAAATTTACCAGCAATTTTTATAAATTGCCGTCTTTAATTTATGGATTTTTTCATGCACTTTGTTCTTTGAGATCAGCATCGTGTAAAACTTACCATGCGTAGAATAGAATTGATGTAATTTTTTCTTCATAAATCAATTCCGATTCTCTGACCAATTATTGGCGTGCTTGGTGTTAAAATATTTCAGTTTCAATTTTATTTCGCAATTACTGAATTTTTTGACATGAAGTTCAAATTTCCCTTGTGAACATTATAGCGTCATACTTGCATACGCAAAAGGATGTTTAATAAATTAAGCAACGTAGTTTTCATTCAAGCCAAGTGGCAGTTATGTCGGAAATAATGTCCTTCCTTTAAGACAAGAAGTGATCGAAAACTCAGTATAATGTCACAGCGTAGAAGAAATGGTACAAGCAATGTTTATGATGTTAAACTTTCATAAAATATTCTTGTGCAATTTTTTATCATAAATGAACTCATTTTGAGCTGAAAAGTAATTAAAGCGTTTATTCTTGATAACGTTTACATCCGTAAAATCCTTTTACATTATAACATCGTAAAACACACTATTACCGAGAAAACAATGGCAACTGTAGACAAATCTAATGCTCTCACCCTTTTTTCTGTGAAGAAAACAGCGTTTGTATTATTATGATTATTACTACTAAAATCATTCTATAAATCAAATGAGATCCTAAATAGGGAATTAATGGAGGAGGGTTGAAAAGTGTACATGCATGCATGCCAATCCAAAGTATAAGGCAACTAAACTGGCTTTTTGGCACTACCATGTATGTTTGTGCATATCGCCAATTTTTGAATCATGAAGTATTTCCAATTTTTGAGATTCACTTCATTTTACCTTCATTTTGAAATATTGAACCTGATATTATTATCAATTGGTATTATTAATGACGGAAAGGTATTTTTCTCACTCGATTTTGTATTTTGCGGAGCAAACATATAAAATTGCTCTATATTTCCAATCATTGTCAAACTATTGCCATCGTTTTTGCATTTACATTTCTCGATTTTTTCAACTTTTTTTGTAAAATTTATTTCATGCATTTATTTTGCAGTTGATATTATTATTTTCATAGTGCTATCTAGTATACTTCTACGATATTTCACTGTTTGACATTTTTGTGCATAAAAGCGATCTGGATAAGTGTAGAAGCTTTCATAAAAATGAAATAAACAGTGGCATAAGAATTGTCAATTTAGAATGATATACTGTAACATTTGGATGTAACAAATTTAATTTAAACTAATATCCACTTATAATATTTTTATGAAAAAGTTATACTGCTCAAAGTTTAACTTTAAATTGTGATTATGTAAAGTACATTTTTTTTCACACAAATAACCGGTTAAAACGTTTTACTTTTCAGGAAAGTACGTTTTTTTTAAAGCACCAAAATCGAGCCCTGGGAGTCGAGCTTCAATGTTACAAACGAACAATAACAGATTTAGAGAAGCAGCTTAAAACAGTTGAAAAACGCCAGCGCTCCTTTGATGCCACACTTTCCGCCATACACCGAGTATGGCAGCAGTTAGAAGAAGATCTTAGAACATCAGCTTCAACATTAAACATTACCGTTCATAACGATTTGGATTTCGAATCCGATGACAATAGTAGTACGATTGATCATTCGGACGCAGTAAGCGAGGTATCACTAATGCGAAATCTGCTTAAAAAAACTGGACAGCTTTCTACAGTGGATATCACTGACCCCAAGGTGTTGAGACTATTTACAGATGTGAAGGTGCCGGAGCGTTCTGATCCAATTGACTGCAGTAATCACGAAAGAGTATTCTGTGGAGACTTATCGGATCTGAGCTACAACTCAGAAGAGGAAAGTGAGCGAGCTCAATCAATGGAGCCGAAGCAAGTTGATGCGTCGCTGCAGCGCAGGGCGAATTATGCCACTGAATTGATGGCGAATGTGATGTGTGCGCTCAAATCAAACGGCCGTAGGAGTAAAGGTGAGGGTACACCATCCTTGCTTGAAGATGATCTCTTGGCTCAAAAACGAGAGGCAAAGGCCGCAACTGCATGTTTATCTGATAGTCTTACTCTTGCACTGCAGCAACGAGCCGAACTTTCACGAGAGCTTCGGCAATCGAGACGCAAACTCTACCAAGCATTAAGAAAGGTGGAGCATCTCTCTGCAGCGGGAAAAGATTGCTCCATAAGTGCTACCCACGATTTGAAGCAAAATGGATCTCATTTGTCATCTAATGGAAATCCGCAGCCCATCATGAATAGTGATTCTTGCAAACAGTCGGATGGAAAAATTGATCATGATAGTTTCCTGTCAACTGAAAAATTTGAAGAGTTGAAATCAGAATTGATTTCTACCGAAGAAATATCAACACAGCGCCTTGCAGAAATCGAGCAGTTAAAGAATGAGAATCTCTCGTTAGAATCTGAAATAACACGTCTTCGAGCACAGTCAATTTCCTTTTTTGATGAGAAAAAGGTTGATTTTGATAAGAATATTAAAGAAAATGCTAAAGCAATGTTTGACTATCAGTCAGAATTGCTTTGTCTTCGAGAAGCATTAAAGTCGGAAAGTGCTCTGCTCTCAGTCGAAAGAAATAGAGCTGCACATGCAGAGAAGCTAGCATCTGAAGCCTTCGCTGCTCACAATGCGCTTCAAGAAACGGTACTGCGTGAAACATCACTAATGCATGCAAAGTGGAAAGCTCAAGTGGAAGGATCTAATGTTGCAATGGGCGATGCAATGATTGGCTACGATAGCACAAAATCCGAGCTGGATTTGATTCAACTTGAACTTTCACGTATTCCGGATCTTCATTTTCAGCTCGAAAGTGCATGTAGGCGGTTACGAATTGAGGAGGCCGAATCGCGCCGACTGCGAGGAAGCTTAGAGAGGGCAAATGCAAAAATTGCTATTTTGGAAGCAAAAACTGATTCAACAGCCGATATGTTGCCGTCAAACAAAGCAAATGAGTTTTTCGGTTCCGACTCAGAACGAGTGAAAATTTTGGAAAAAAAGCTTGCTGAAATAACTGAAGAGTTAAGCCAAACTAAAAATGTTGTCGAGATTGTGATGGCTGAGGTGGAAATGACGGCAGGAGCATTGGACGAAGCACTTACAGAAGCACGCACACTTTCTGAACGATTAGAGGCGGCTGAAAAAGAGATTTTAGACACATCGAGCAAAATTGGAGATATTCGATTAAAATGTGAGCTCTTGACAACTCAGAAATCGGCATTGGAGTGGCGGTGCGAAAAAGCAGAAAATATGAAGGTATCACTGCATATTTGAGCGAAAATTTTTCTACATCGAAACTGCAATTTTAAAATTAGGAAAATTTAAATTCATTTTGATATTACTTATGTAATATCGGTTAGAATTAAGATTAGACAGTGTGCCAGATGAAATAAAAATGCGCGGATAATAGATGTCATCGGCAATGAGCTGTATAGATTATTCAAAAGTATTCTTTTCAATTTACTGATTAATATTAAATGTGTACGTGTACGCTGTAGTACTCGTTCAAATGCATATCTTTGAGTCCAAATACACTATGGTGAAGTAAAGTTTTATCATGGTCAATATTTTCTCTTTGTACATCTTGGACAATTATGCACTTCTAAGTATTGTTTGAAGTTTATTTCTTGTTTAAGTCAAAGCTGTAAGGTTCAAATTCCTATTCTTATATAAAATCAGTATTGTTGGAGTAATATTTAAAGGTATTGGATTTATTCGTAACTTTATAAATTATAATCATTACTGTTATTTCATGTCGAATCCATAGAATCAAGCTGAAGCAATTGAAGCCGCTGTACGAAGCGAATCAGCTTTGCAAGAAATTCGAACTGCAGAAGCTATATTAGAGCGGGACAATGCATTAAAGCTTCTCACGGTTGAACAAGATCTTCGGCTTGAAGCTACATCTGCAGCATCAAAGGCCACATCTGAACTTCAGGTTGCGAAAGGCCAACTTGAAGTTTTGGTGCGAAGGTGTGATGAGCTTACTAAGCGCGAAAATTTGGCGAGATCAGGGGAGCAGAGGGCGAAAGAGCAGGTGGCTACGGCGCAAAGAAGGGCGGAAAGGGCTAAACAAAATTTGAGTAAAGTTCAGGTATGCCCCCTTAAACTTTGCAGAATGTTAATGTAAAGATTGCAGTATAGGTACTATTTTAAATCAAATTCGCCATTTCAGGTCATAATAGAAAGATGAGTAAAAAAATGAAAAAAAGTTCTATTTTATGTTAGTATTTTGACCACAGTAGCACTGTTCGCATGGTAGTATTCTAAATTACTGCAATGGATCATCAAAATGGCTTAGATTAAATTAAAGCTAGAGCAGTATCAGAGCTATCAATAAACACCAGCATATTGAGGTTGTTGGAATGTATAGCTCTTGAATAACGGAATATAACATTAAGTAGACTTTCAATTTATAGAATTTCAATGTATTTGAATTCTCACTATTCTATCAAATTTTGCAATGCTGTGCAATCCTCAATATTGATCATAAAATCTTTTCTTACAAAGCGATAGACCCATTTTCCATTATTGATTATTTTGAGTTCATTTGGTCACAGTAAAGCAATAAAGTAACAAAAATGTCACTGGAAGAGAAAATTCGAAGGAACGAAATATATCTTGGTGGCTTTTCACCTCATGCTGAGTTCAATTTTGTTGAAAGGTCGAATTTCAGAGTAATGTCTAAAAGATTAAAAATAATTTTGGGAAATATTCTGCTCTTTCATGTTGAATCTTCACTTCTAAAAATGGGTCGTCATGTTCCTTTATGTTGCTACTAACTACAAGTTTTGTCTAAGGATATTGCAGAAAATGATTACTTTGTCTATAGGCTCCTAAAATCGATTAAACCAGGGGGTTTTGCCAGATGAATTTGTGATGTAGTTATTAAGATCTATCCTAAATTCTAATGTAAAGAAAGATTGATGCAACATGTACACAGAGTTTTGCTATCTATCCCCCTATATTAGTCTCACTTACACAGAATCTATTTTCAGCCAAATCTTCAGACTTAAGATATATGGAATACATTTAATAGATGTCTATGCTTTCCCCTGAATTTCGTCTCAAAAAATGGCCGCAGCTCTAGAAATAGGCTCAAAAATACATTCTTTTCAATATAATATATGCAAAATTTAGCAACAATGTATCCTGAATGTGACTCATTTTGGCTAGACTTTGAGTACTATATTTAAACAAAGAATTTGTGAACATACAGACATCCATTCAATCTTATAATATAAACATGACTAAACGTTTTTGGCCATGAAAAAGTTAAAAGTATTTGATTCTCTTGTTATCTTTGTCTCCTATTTTGTTAGGCTCGACTTGAAATGAAGCAAGAATCTTCACTGGAGAAAGAGAGTGCACTGCTGACAGAAGAAGTGAAAGAGCTTCGTAAAATTATGCGGTGTTCAGTATGTTCATCAAGACAGAAAAACTGTGTTCTCACAAAGTGCTATCATATGTTCTGCAGAGAATGTATCGATGAAAATTTACGGACTCGGCATCGAAAGTGTCCAGCATGTGGTAAAGGTTTTGGGGCCGACGATGTGCACCCGATATGGCTTACATGATGGAAATTGATTTGATTTTACATCGCTTTGGTTCAATTCAAGATGGCTGTGACATAGTGTACATTGTGAGTTACATTACAATCTTTTCTTTATCGTCTCCGCTTGATTAATCTTTTTATAAATTTTATTACAGATGAAAGTACAGTTGATATTCAATTAACTGATACTGTCGGTTACACCAAAAATTATCAGTTAATCGATAAATTGGATGATAGATATCAATGTACACCAGCAAAATGGAGTCGGTGGCAACTCAGAAAAATAAATGTTGTGCGACTCCGACTCTACTCCCTAAAAAATTAATTTCAAGATATGAAAAGAAGATTACTCAAGTGTTGGAGTCAACTTAGATCATTTTGAGTGACTCTGAGTCATGTCCGTAAAAGATTTATTGCTAGACTAAAAAATATTTCATTGAGTTCCAGTAGACCCATGAATGTTTTGAACAGTTCTGAATAAGATTCCAAGTTGACCCCATGAGATGGTTCATATCTAGATGTGTTTATGATGCTTAAGATTTTAGTCAATTGAAATTGAAGTATTTTATATGAAAGTCGCACACTCTCTCTTATGAGCAATTTTCTCTTTCTCTTAAACTGTTCATTGTAAATCCCAACCATTAGAGAGACGCTCAAAAATTTAATGACACGACTAAAGAAAATTTTTGAGATGTGTAATGCTTCCATTTTTTTGGTTTTGAATTTCAGTAGTGAGTTGATTTGGCAAAAAATTGGAGTGACTCGGACTTGACTTCAAAGAATGACTTGGAGTCATGTAGACTCAAATTACCAGCATTCCTGATATTTATTAGACTACGAATTTTTGTACAATGTATGTCGTGCTGTAAGTCACTTTAACTGACTAACTAAGCTAGCTACTATAATTCACTGAATTGTACCATTTTGATTTAGCCATTGTACTGTGAGCAGCCAGGTTAAGTATAGAACCCTCGAATTCCTCAGAGAAAATAAATATGCCTGTAGCAGGCAAACTTTGGGTAGCCTAACAGAACATGCCCAGAATATGTAAGCAATTTATGATTTATTTTCAGTAAATTTCGTTCTGCCCGAATATTCGATTGGGCAACCAAATAACGTGCGTGCCGTGGGAAGATATTGAAATTCAAGTTATTTAAGTCATATGCCTAGATTATCAGTGCTACTAAAGATACTGTGTAAAACAGAAAATTACTTTAGATTATAGTTAATTCATTGCTGATATGCCAACTTGACTGAGCATCAAGAAGTAGCATATTTGTTTGTTCTAAAACAGATGCATAATTCAATTCAGTAACATTTAAAATTTAATCATACTTATGTAATTTAAATCAATTTTTGCTAATGAGGTGGTGCAACTTGTCACACTGTCAATTACTGTCATGTTCTGGACAATTAGCAGCTAGCTCAGTTTATGTAATAGGCAACAGTTCATATCAGCAGTATCCTTCAACAATATAATCAATGATCTCATGTTGTGCTCACGTAAAGGTAAAGCTTCAATGCTCTCGTTTCTACGTTGTGTTGCTGGCAAATATTCAATTTTATCCGTGCAATGTCATCATCAATTTTGAAAGGATAATTGCTCATTCTGACATGATCAGCTGCAGTAAAGTGAACGCTGTAGATTCCAAATAATCAAGTACAGTGATAAGAGGTAAACCCATTGGAACAATTCATTTCACTATGTACTTTAGCCCTTTTACTTTAGAAGCCATGGTCTATAGACTACAATAAATAAATTTAATAACCAAAATTTATAATCCTCAAGTTCATTCCATATTCCGTTTATAGTGCACCAGTGCATTGCGCCTTCTTATTGTAACTCCTCTAGTGCTGCAGATCATCTGTGCCAGTGATGGAAATATCACATTTACATTGTGACCGGTGTATTCAGCTTAATATTATCTCATTAGTTTGAAATCCAACACATGCCCATTAATAAATGTTAATACTATAAATTTTGTGGTTTGAAATCCAATGCATGCATATAAATATGACTGAGTTTATCAACAAATGCTAATCGTGCTATAATTTAATAATGAAACACCACTCGGCTTTTTCGTTGCACAAATGTGCATCCTGGTAGCATCTTTTTCCCTAAAGTCAATATAAATCCTCTGATTACTTTGCGGGATTTTTAATGACTGAAATTAGTTTTAATTGCAACCATTTATCAGTACTACTATTTATTAATACCGAAAACTCTGGATAGGATTAGACCAGTAATCTTGAATTTTTTCTAATCTTTTTTGCTTTTATTTACTATTATTTTTCTATTTTTTCACAAAATGACATTTCATAGGATAATTTGTTTGAGATAATTTCTTTCAAAATCTTTTAAACTAAGCCATATAATACTTAGGAATGCATTGATTTTAGCTTTCTGGCATAAAGCTAGTACTAATATAAAAGAGATTTTTATAAATTCTGAGTATTTTAATCTGATGGAGCAGAAATTTTATAATTGTAATGAAAAGTAACTCCCAATGTCAGCTTTGTCACTGCACATCTATATGTGACAAAACTTTTGTTTCTGGGAAAATGAGTTGATAAAAGGAAGATTCAAGTAAAAGTTTAAATAAATACAGTGGATGTGGGCCTTGGTGCAGGGAGGGTGACACCGAAAATAGCCTGAACGAAGGATGGCTGATATACTAGTTTCAATAAACAAACCAAAAAAGTTACAAAGGTTGAATTTGAAGCAAAATTGCGACTGCAGAAGCAATCCGTGTAACTTCTCATGTCTATCAGCTTCACGGATGCTTCCCGGTAATAATAGCGAGTATGTTGACGACAGCAATGAATCCTATGATTTGAAGGGGCACCATCACTATATCTGATTTATTAAAAGTCTGTTTAGAATCTGGCCTACGAAAAACATAGATTTGGTAGGAATGACCATGCAGTAAAGGTTCACAAAGTACTAAGATAACAAAAAATGTACACCCATCAAAAAGTGCAGAAAAATAGAAACAACTGAGTTTTGAAAATCTATGATAAGAAATTCTTGTCAGACCTGACTGTAATTAAATAATAATGCACTTGACATAAGGATAAATCTAGTGTTAACCGTACATAATTCACTTCATAAAGAAATTTTTCGTTACGCCATAAAATTCTGCAACTGTCTACATATTTCCCTAAAGGTGTTTATATCTAGGAATATTAATGAAAAAGCCATTTTCAAAAGGTGTATCTGTTGTGTTGGCGACGACAATTCTTTGTCAGATATGTACGAATATATGTCCAATATTAGATCAATTAAAGAAATTTTTGTACAGAGAGTTTACGTATAATAGAATTTTTGTGTCAAAAAATATATTTGGAAAATTAGAAGGATAGTTTCCATCATTTTCGGTGTAATCATGTATACAAATTTATCTCAATGCCGAGTGGTGTTTTTCGATATAAATGACTTCGATGTGTCATCACACTGCAATTCGCAATCATTAAATTTAAATTTTGATTTCTCTGAACATCTTTCTTACCTCTTAGCCTCATTTTTAATAATTTTAGCCCATTTCATTGCATTATCCCGTTCTCTCTGAAGCCGATCTTCTCTTTCTTCTGTCGATTCATTGAACGTACTAAAAACTTGAGATAAATCTTCTTGTAAGCCCATTCGGAAAACACTCGGTTGATTTAATGACTTTGATGCTGCTATTCCTGGAGCGTTGACAATAAATCCTTGTACGCATGCTTGGAGAGTGAGCAATAAAAATAAGAAATACATCATTGAATGAATAATGTTTTAATGCACAAAGCAAAGGAAAAATCAAAACGACATCGAATTTTGTTATGCAAAAGCCCCTAATATCGAACAGAATCGTGTAAGTACCCGAAAACTTTTTCTCACAAACTTGTAAAGAACTTGCTTAGAAGAAAGAAACTTAAAATGCTTTGCTTAGCTACTCATTCACCCTAACGCAGTGAATCACTTGGAGATATTTGAGGTCTTGATCAAGTAAGTGTGAATTAACATTATTGAGCGCTTGGAAACTAATTAATTAATACCTAAGCATTATAAAGTTCTGGTCGCAGTAACATTTTAAGATGCGAGAGATGATCGAATCTAATTGCCGCTGCAAATATCCTCTGAATGAAACGCTCTGGGAGTTGTCTCTTACATTTAATTTGATATTTGTAACGTGGTTAGCTTGCTTGTGGGTGTTAAGAAAGGACGTGGCACAGAAACGCGAGATCGATACTGAAGCATCTGACTATCTGATGAGTGAATTGAAAGTTTCGACGCGTGATCTGAGCAACGTAGAATCAACGAGCATTGTTTATGAAAATCCCTGGAATCACTCTCGATCGTGTCTTCAAAACAGGTATAATTTTACATTCATTGCCCTTGGGTCTGTCCATAACAGCAAAATATCTCATATTTTCTATTAATCTTTTATGTATCTCATTTTTTCTACATTTAATACTATTTTATTATTTCTAAGTGCAAGTTCGCTATCATTTTATTCCGTCTAATCCAAGTTGCTAAGGTTCTAGCCACGTAGCGATTATCGCCAAACTTTGTACAGAAGAATCAAAAGTAGAGGATTGTAAAGGGCAACTAAAACTTAAAAATATGCACTGATAATTTTTCAGTTCATGTCGTTGAAAGGCAATATATAAATTAATTTCTGAAAGGTACGAGTTCCTTGACAGCAATCACTATGTCACTTTCTCCTCAAATGAGCTAAATGTATTCAGCGCACTTCATAAAACTGACGGACCCTGAACGTCTGCTTTGCATGTAACTGCAAATAATGTACACACCAACGAGTGTTAACTAGCAATAAATTTGTCAGAAGTGTTGCAGCCATTC
The DNA here is from genome assembly GCA_032358265.1 of Vaucheria bursata. Lineage (NCBI taxonomy): Eukaryota > Xanthophyceae > Vaucheriales > Vaucheriaceae > Vaucheria > Vaucheria bursata. The sequence continues at coordinate 32,301 of JAULBW010064189.1, forward strand.
AGTTTGTTAGATTTTTTACGTGATTCTATTGTGGAACTTAAATGAACTTAAAAGCTTGTTAAATTAAGTAATGCTGCAAAAACTGTAATATTTTCGTAGGTCCTGTATCTTATACTTGTGCATCTGCCCTCGCTTCTATCAGGTCTCATTACAGCATCTCCCTTCTCGTGTTGGAACTATTTTCAAATAAATAATTGATTACCTTAGTCAGCGTAAAGCTCTAACCGATATGAAGAAGCTTCCTTAGCTGTTGCAACAAATTTTAGATTTCATAACTTCACGCAAAGTACATACTGAGCAAAACACGTGTACCTCTACTATTTCTATTATATTCGAATATATAATATATACATATTTAAATGGCTGTTGGAGTTTGGAAGTTGAAAATATATGCAAGCATCAGAATTTGAACCGGAAAGTTCCTTGTGGAGATGATCAATTTTTTATTGTTTTCTCCATGTTAGCATAAACTCTCATGTAAGGTCTAATTTGTCGTAAAGGTACTTTTAGACCATCAATTTTTATGAATTGTATATTATTCAATGCAAACAAATTAAAATTTAAATTAACTGTAACTCAAGAATGGTGCATTACACTATGTCGCGTACATACAGACATGATATACTCTGCATGTATTATACATTTCAAAAATGCTGTTGTTTAATTCTCATTTTGGTGACTATGTAGGATAGACTACTTACAAAGTAGAAAATTTTTCGAGAACAATAAATATATTGCTATTTAAGATAGATTTAAATTGACGAAAGTGTACCTTAGTGACTTTTCATAATAAGTTCATTTTGTTGAAAGGTCCAATTTCAGAAAAATCCAAAAGAAAAAATATTAAAAAGAATTTAGTGACTTGTTTTGCTCTTTCATTTATTCTTTTTTAGCATCAAATTTGTTGGTGCATGCATTTCAATGGGGTCGACTGCACTGAAAGAAGCGACCGATACAAGTGAAAGGGCAAGAATCGCTTTTGGCAGTTTGTTGCACGGGTCAGAATCAATGGATAGCTATAGTTCTGAGCAGATTTCTCTGAAAAAGTTGCTGCATATGGTGCAGCGAGAGTTTCAAAGGGAAAAAACTGCATCAGATGCGCGATGTACTCGTTTAAAGGTAAAGCATAAAAAGCTTAGTGAAATGTTGTTCTGTAGGTGGTTTATGTGTAAAGCTTTGTGTTCGGGCCTTTTTATCGTTATATTATACTCAGAATTGTCCTACACGCCATATTTAAAAGAAACTGAAAAATGGTACATTGTTTCTGCTAACGGCTAAATATTATTCAGTTATTTGCTAATAGTTCCTTGTATACTAGATAGTTTGTTGACAAGTGTTGTGTGTACTAGATGTAGTAATTGTTCTAGAACAAAATTTGTGAAGTAGGTAGGCTAGCATTAAGCATTTTTCATTGAAAGGGCTGAATTGAGTGGCCATTAAGTACTCGTACCTTTTTATTCTTCCATGCAAAAATAAAAATGTTTTTCTACTTCAATACGTTAACTTTCGCATTTATTAATATATAACAGACTGCCCATTTATTGAGAAAATGTATATATATACATATATATATATTAAATTTTAACTTTCAGTTGAGGATTACAAAGATTTGTGGTATGAGCAGTGTTCAAAATTGTTTACTATTTTAGAATGCTGAGCATGTTTCAAAATTTTAGAATTGCACGAAAATTCATTTTTTTCCATACTTTGTAAGGCTCTATGTTCACAGCTTGTTCCCATCTACATGGCTGCTCAGAAAAAATTGGTACAGTTGGATTTGGAAGTATATAATGCTCGAAAAGCCGCGAAGAGAGCTGAAAGGCAACTTGATGCTGCAGTTCAACTGGTTTTCCAATCGAAAAAGGTGCATCAGCATTTTTACTTGTCTGTATGTACCGTATACTCTCTCTTGAGATGGCATTTTTTACTCAGACGCTGTTGCATATGAAAAACTACGAAACTTCTGTTAAAAATATGAAAATTTCTTTAAATAATTTTATAAAATAGCTTTTTTATTTTTTTCGCCATGAAGAGTAAGTAAAATGCTGAAAAAATTCTGCGCGATGATGCTCTCTCTTAAGTTGATAAAAAATCTCTGTGTTGCAATGTTATCTAAAAAGAAAGTTTGGTAAAATTCAATGTTTTGGGGATTTTCGGCCATGGGAATTTTATCGACGTATGGGCATATTTGTATACCTGTATGTATGTATTAACAAAATAATATAAATTTAACAGAGTTTCAACAAAATCAATTTTTAGCCAGTTTAAATCGATTTAGTTCATCATGCAACAAGTGTTATGTAAGTTACAACCGAAAGTTAAAGCCGAAATTAGTTGGGAGAAAGATAATTCTCAATTTTCTGCATTTCCTAGCATGTTCTGATACACCGTCACTTCAAATATAACGAAGGCACTTTTTGCAAATTTTCACTTATGATGAATGAACGATGCAGTCATATTGTGCTAAGTTAAGCTTTAGATCTTCTGGTACAACCAATTTTGGATATAATTAATTGGTTCGGTGGTCTCAGTTGTAACTAAAGTTTATTTGAAATTAAGTATTCTTGGCAATCTTTTTCAAACCAAAGGTCCCAGCTCTAGGAAAACATACTGAATTCATTTCTCTTAAAAAACGTTCGCATTTACTGTATGCGAAATATTTCTGAAATGTTTTTTTAGGGAAGAGAGATAAAAAATGGCCACGAAAAAACTCGATCTGCCGGATGCACGTTTGCTCAAGCACTACTCGCTATTCGAGACTCCGAACGTCGGAACGCGGGGGTGGCAGTGAGGGGTGAATTTGACCTGCGAAGGGCAGCAATTTCAGCCTTAAAACCCTTAGTAGCAGCCGAAATGGCCGAATCCATGGGGAGGTTAGAGGGGTATAAGGCCCTGTTAGAGGGACTGGAAGGGTGTTCTGGGGCTAATTGTGGTGATTTTGGCGGAGATGGGGGAGTAGATGATGAAGGTGGAGAGCTGCAGTCTCAGCTGGCAATACCATTATTGCACAACATGGTAGAAAAGGGGTATGCGCTGTAATTAGAAACATAATTTTGAAAATTCTACGTTTGTGAAATAAGGACTAATTAATTTGGATGAACCTGGTTCAATATAGCACTTTGTAAGGTGCAGATGGTGTAGCTCTTGATGCTGCCATCCTATTATCTAGTGCACTGTACATAATGACATTCCAGAACTTGAGTTTTACAAATAGTTTGTCTTAGATGTATTGAATTTGATAAACTAATGCCAAAATTTGTAGTTTTAGACCCAACCTAAAATTTTGTTTGTATTTCCGAATGTAGGTATTAGAGAAGGTAATTGTAGTGAAGTTTTCCAACTCTCAATGATACTTGCAATCCCACAAATTTCTGTTCTTCAAGAATGAGCTCATTAACCTAAAAATCATTTTAAATAAATAATGTAGATAATTTGTCATATTGCATAAAAGTTTATGGGTTGTGAGAAACCACTAAAATATTATCCAATAAAACCGTCTGAAATATATTTATTTTGATTTGATTTTAGTGAAATGTACTTTCTTTTAAATACCAATGATTTAATTATCTTTCCGTGCTCTTTAAATTTTCAGTGAAAAATGGTAGGGGTTCAAAGCTTTTCATATAGAATTTCGGTCATTTTTCTTCGTGAATTTGGGCTGGCATCGATAGTTAACAGTGCAAGATTTAAAATTCTACATTTTCGGCGCAGAAATAAAAAAATTGATAAATTTTTCCGTTGTTAGTCTTACAGATGATTCATTGGGTACATCACTCGGATCAGGTCACAGATCACCATATGCGCGTCGCAAAAGGACTGAATCAAATTCAAATGTTCATTCGGAAATGGAGCTTTTGATTGAACGGATATGTCTTCGATGCTACGATTCCACTGCAATTCACACGCAGGTAATTACACCAAGGGTATAATCGATTTATATCGAGTTTAGTCTAAATTTGATATTTTTGTCAGAATGGCTTTCACAAACTTGCCGGTGTACAATGTGTCTCAAGTTTTTGATGAAATTGAACTTTTTCGGCTCTCTGGGAACTATTCTGAAATTTGATTCTTCAACAAAAAAAGAATAAACTCAATAGTTTTTCTTCCACTAGTGAAGTATTTATTGTTCTGAAAATCCTTCCTTTTGTAACATTAGTGTCCGATTCTATACATTCCGCAGTGCTTCAATTAAGTAAGATGTCCGACGGCAAGTCGGACATCTTACAATAATACTATCCTATATCATAGACTCGAGTAAAATTCAATAGAGTTGACTCTATTTTCGCTACAGCGACAGTATGAAATTAGAATGAACCTTTGAAAATAAATTAACTTCTCTTATTATCGACTAGTCCATCTGAAATGCCGTACAATGCAGTGCCAGCATAATACGCAGAAATAAACTTGGAAAATACGTGTCATCTAGGAAATCAATGAAATGGGCAAGCAATTGCAAGAGCTATTAAAGCTAGATGATGGACGAGAAGCTTTTGTGGATGCCCTGAATTTGCAACGGTCAGTAGGTAGAACCGATTTGGGCCCGATTTCGAGTTGTGAGGCGATGAATTTGGCGTATGCCGTACTTTGCAAAGGTATGCGCACGTTCTTTGACACATGTATTTGTGCGACCGAAGTCGGTGTGCGCCGAGCAAAAAATGCGATTATGCTCAGTCAAAGTTTTTACAGAACAATTACTCCGGAAAGTGCAATATCGGTAAGTCTTATATACTGATTGATTCATAGCACTCTAAAATTCTTTATGCTTACATCATATAAAAGTTGGTTAAAATCAAACACATTTACAGAAACCTGTACTCACTACCAGAAACACCTAGGTAAATGCCTCCAGAAAGGAGGAGTCTAGTGTCATGTACAGACTACACTCCCAGGGGCATTTACGCATGGGCAGTGTTTACATTGATAGTCGGGTGGGGGGTATGTATCATTCGGAAGGGAGGGTATTTACGCCATCAGTGAGGGTATTCGTCATTCAAAGGGGGGGGGAGATATTTGCCAAGGGGTTTACGATAACTCTTTTGCCGTAATTAGGATAAATTTTCAAATGGATAATAGATGAATCCGACCTTTATGTGATCCATAAATAATTCTTATTATGACCCGTTCAATTTTATTGTTCATACATTGATTGAAACATTTTTTATTTATTCAAAAGTTAATATACGTAGAAATTTATGGTTAAAGATGTAATAACTACCTTTACTGATATTTGTAGGGTAATATATTCTACTATAGTGAAAATATTCGATGACACTTTCAGTACGGATAGTGAACACAACTATCAAGATGATCTGTATGTGAACCAAGTGGTTCACATACTAAAGTTGGCATCATCCATTGTGCTGCATGATGCTATTGCGTTAATTTCTTCTAATATTGCCCTATTTGCTTTATTTTTGCTGCAGTAAACTTGTGATGAAAAGTTCACTTTACATTTTTTGGCCTTAAAATAATCGAAGTCATACGTAATTCTAGTACTAAAAAAATTCGTTGTATCCTAAACGGCAACTTACTGCATAATAATCTTGCTTTCTACCATTACTACCAAATACCATTTGGAAGTCTACTCTAAAACATATTGCGTGCATCATCTAGGAAATCGCTGTTCGTAAGCAAGCAATGGAACGCAGAAATAGCAGCTTGACAGATGATATGCTTCGCAGAGAGTTTTTAAAAGAGGCTGTGGTTGGCCACGCGATATTTAAAAACAGGTAAAAATAATAATTCTTAATATATCGGTTAAAATTTGGTTTTAAGATATTTCAGTTGCTGACAAACCTTAACCTTTTATAGCTTGCATTAGCTGTGAGGTAATGGTAGGGCTCTTTATTACTCACCTTCCCTCGAATGCACAGTCTATATTTACATATGAAGTTGAATTTTGATAATCTAATAGCTCGAGCATGGGGTCATTAGCTCAGGGTCTTATGGCATTATGTAGATAATGACTGTAAAGATATTTCAGAGTGGCAACGGTAAAAACTTGTTCTTTTTAACTGGTAGATTCTTTGGTATCATGACTAGCAGAGTAAATGTTATATGAAATACCTGCACGTACAGTTTTGAAATTTTTGTTGACCAGAATTTTGACAATTTCTCTTCTGAAAATGAAATTTCCAAACTTCGTCTCTTTATCATTTCATCCGATTGTGCAGTTCATTAACCTTTATCGTACTGTTTTGGTTGTACGATGGCTTGTTTTACAGCTCAAATGGTAATTATTCTCTAAACCCGGGGTGTGAAATAAAAAGACATTCAAATTTTTTTCAAGTGTACAGATGGCATAACTCTTGATATTTCTATGCCTTTTATAGAAGGAATTGGTCTCATTCTCTAATGTGTCTTTTATTAGCATTTTTTGGAAAAAGCTACTGGAGATGTGCATTGAAGAACAACTCTTAAGAGCTCAAACACAGCCCTGGTATACATTGGGCCGTGAAGAGCGTGCAGAAATGATATTTCAGGTAACAACGCATTTTTTCACATAAACGCATTATTCAAGAAATCCTTTGAAAGATTTCAAATTTTTCCCCGCCGAAATTTCAATTTTCATCAAAAATCAACTTCAATAGTGCTAAACAAACTTTTGCGCTATATCAGATAGACATAATTTCACTGTATGCAATAATGGAATAATTGCACAACTCATTACTAGGCCAGTGTTTGTTTGGTGATGTCATCATATTTAGGTGAAAAGAATGCTTAATCTTGAAGTTGAATTATTACTACCAAAAGACAAATATAAACTTGAGCCAATTTTAAAATGATCAGAATGCAATACTTGATACATGAATAATTTTGGTGAAAGGTCATTCGTGTCTCTGAATTATATTTTAAAAAGTTAAAAAAGAACTAAATAGTTTTTACTTCACCAGCAATTACATATTCAAATTATTCTTACCCAACCAATATGAACTCATCAATGCAATTTTGGGATGTCTGAAATTCTGGAAACAGAATCTCTCAAAGTAATTTTTCTGGATATGAGCTTTATTAACATGAAAGAACTATTTATAAAAGGTCACTGTAATTGAGCGAAAGCCGTTCATTTTTGAGAAGTTCTATTCTATATATTATGTATGTATTAGATGAACGGTGCAGTTTTCATAAAATTACATGCTAGAGTTAATTTGATTGGTTAAGGAATATTTTTATGTCATTGCATCAAAAATTATAATACATTAATACTGAAATCTAATTTTGTGGGGCCTTAAACCCTGGAAACTGAAAATAGGTTACCTATATAAATACCATCAATGTGAAGATCATATATAAACTATTATAGCCAAATATAATCGAGATGATTCTAAATTGTCCACTATGTTTTATCCTTAGTTTCATATGCTAAATCCATTTTTATGAAAATTTCCTTCTTACACAATGTATAGACACCCAACTAGAAATATTATTTTGGGTTCGAGATTTCACCAAAACATAGAATTTTTTAAAAGGGCAAGAAATAGGTAGATCTTAAATAAAGTAATACTTTCGGTTCTACTGTTTTTTATTTTTCAAGGTGAACAGCACGGTTTTTAGCATGTGCGCTTCAATCACGCACAGTATGCTTGAGATGGGGTGTTCTTCAGAACAAACTACGCTTTTTGTGACAAGAACATCGTACGACCATGATCTGCCTCCTGATAAACGTGCCATTTTAATGAATCTAGTTACGGATCATGTGAATGCTGAACTTCAGACATTATAGTATTCATAGCTACTATCAAGTGTACATAAGCTGCTGTTGTCGATTTAAAATCATGCGTATCAGATAATGTTTTTTTAACTGCACTGTTCAAATTTTTTGAGTAAACATGTATTATTATAAAAGTCACAAGTACATTAACTAATTTGCTGTATTTAATGATGCCGATACAATTTTGCAGTTGATATTCCATAAATCTATTGTCCACCAAGTGATGTTTCAATTTTTCGATAGCATTTACCACTCCACCGATCTCCATTCGCTAGAACATATTGATGTCTCTAACATTCGGGTATATTTGATTAACTGATATTTTGGTCTAACCGACAGTATCGGTATATGGAATATTAACTGTAAATTATGAAACCGATATCTGGTACGGAATTGCTATCCTATGTAAGTAGACAGAGGAAAATGCACCTTACTAATGCAAAGAAGCTGCTGACATGTACGATGAATTTCAGCAAATCATGAGTCAGCGTCCACTCTTGTGCCTACATCACTAATATAACTGCTATGGTGAGAGCCAACCACACTCAGCAGCTACCTTGAAAGAGCGATTTGTAATATTGAGCTGAAAGTGGATACAAAAAAGTGTAACGCTACAATAAAACTAGTGTCATACTTTTAAAATGCTTTTTCTGTACATTTTTGCTCGCTCACCTTCACCTAGGAATGAAACATTCTAGACCTAGCTGGAAGATGCAACTTGCCAGGAGCTATATCCCAAACAGACAGATATCAAATTCGAAAGGAGACAAAGTTTGTATACTCATCTCCTATTCAGGATGCATGTTTTAGTTAAATGCTGCCTTGTTGATTCTCGATTGCCCTCAACTGAGTTTACCGGTATGGATATCAAAAGCATCATAGATAGAGAAGAGCAATAATAATTCATCATACCCACTTTTTGCCTAACCCTTCGAATGCTCTTCATGCATCATTCTAAACCAATTTATATAGCGTATATTATGAATGCAGAATCAAAATTGATATATTCTATCTGCACAGAAGGGGAAATGCAGTAAACTTGACCTAACTTTAGCAAAAAAGTGATGCTTACAATTACTGGGGAACAAATGATGTGGAGGGAAGAATCGCATTTTTCATTTCAGCAGCAATATCAAAAAATGCTTCTTTAGATATGCTACCAGTGATGGTTGATTAACACAATGTACATAAAGGTATTTGAGAAGTTCTGCAATAGTCCATGTAAACTGCCAGCACAACTGACCGAAGAACTGCATGCAGGCTTGAACAAAGCAAATGCTGGCACACTAGTGATTCTTGATGCAATTATGTTTTTGGAACTGATATAATCATGTTTGAAACAACATGAAATATTATTCAAAAGCACTTAATTTTGATAGTTATTAGCCTCCAATCTGGAAATGATTTATAACATTCAGTGAATATGTAAACATATTTTGAAAGATTCAAAAGCAATGATATTGCATCAGTACAAGTCAACTCGTTCAAATTACTTGAGTGGCATGATATCTCATACTGATTTTTGTGCCAATTTTATTATACTCTATAAATTTTCCCCAAAATAACTCCTGTAGAATCAATAAACGAGTTAATTATTTTTGATGACCATTTTATGCCTATATATAGGTTCTATTTACAAATGACAGCTTTGAACTATAAATGTTTTTACCAAATAGCCTTCAACTTTAGGGCGTGTGAAATGCAGTTTCTATATTAAATTTCTTAATTTCCGCATAATTTGCTACATTTAAATTAATTGCATCAATAACACGTCAAGGTCTCAACCAATCATATTGCTATCTAATGGAAAAATTACCGTTTCAACCAATCAAAATGCAATAACAAAGAAAATTATCCAAACTTTTGGTTCAAGTTTTCAAAGTAACAGAATAATCCCCAAGTTTATCATACATATATTATCAGAATCAAATATTGGTATATTTATGATGTGTCTCTATAGTAACATGATTCATTCCGATTTATAACTTAAATCAATGTGTTCACATGACGTGCAGGTCATTCATTGTAATTCGATATAAATCGTTGACGGCCGCAACAAGGCCACCACACTGCCCAGCAATTGTACACAGGTACGAAAAACAGCACTTCGGAGCCCTTACAATGCCTAACAAAATTATAATGCATATGTTAACACACCCCAACACAGTTGTTGCAATTTGAATAAAAATCAAATATGTACAACTTTGAACCTGCTTTTTTTGTACAGCAAATTCAATGAGAAATTCTATGAAAATAATTAATAAATAATCGATATGCAAGATTAAAAGCCGCAAAAAATTAGTAATTATTGCACTTTATCCAATAACTGAGCCAGCAAATATTTTACTATTATGATATATACGAAAGCATTGGCGGTACGCCACATGCAGTGCAATCCGTGCACCGATTTTGCATAAGTCTTCTGTTCGAACCGAAAATTTGTATAATAAAGTTTTATACTTGCCCTGATATTATCATTATATTTCATGAAAAAATCAAGTTTTCTGTGTAAAATTAAAGAGCAGATGAGTAAAGTTCAAATAGCAGATTATGCTGAATTGAAACTACAATGGCATTGATCCGTATGATCAAATCCTACTATGCAACCAACATTATCCGCTGACAAAAAATTTCAAAACTCAATCTTCAGTTGCAAAAAAATATCGAAATGATTCCTTTCTAGTTTTAATCTATATAAGTATGAATGAGCAAAAAGAATCAGCATGCCATGTTCAGCTTCAAATTTTATAAATAATAAATTCCGGATAGTGCAAATCAATGCATTTGGGAGCCCCAAGAGATTTGCTATATCAGAAAGTTATTGATGGTGCAATTTGAAATCTGGTAAGGGTTATATTCAAGGGAACAATACCATAAAAATGGATATCCTACCTGCAGGACTTTGATAAGATATCAATAGAAGGGTTGAAATGCGCATGGCATACATTACAGAAACGATCCATTTCGCGATATTCGACATCTTTTCTGATCGAATGAAGCATTTCATTAGCACAAAACAGAACTCCCCCGCTTCTACCGATGCAAGGCTCCGCAACGATATACTTTTTCATATGTTCGCGAGCTATACTCGAATGACCGACATCGTTGAAAAGCTACGTATAGCATTGAAAAATAACCATAATTCCAAACAAAAAAACATAACTCTGAATATTGCCGTAGTAACTGAAAACTCATCCAACTTAACCCATTTCTATTCAGATTTATACTCGTTAAGATAATCACATTCTTTAAAAATATTCATTTTTGTTACCCTACTGACTAATGATGCAGTGGTATAAATATATTTGTTATCATTCGACTTGAATCCATTTTGTTCATTTGCATAAAAATTAGGTGCAGAGGTTGCTAAAAAAAACAAAATTTATGGCAAAAATTACTGACTTCGTGGAGCATTGATACGATTCATACCAATCGTATCAAGTAAAAATTTGATACACTGGTTCACTATAGAAGAAAAAGGCCCTAAGTAAAACAAATTCAAATGCTATAAATAAGTGCATCACTAGCAAATTTGATTTGAATGGGCTGAAAAGCTTAATTTCAGAATTATTTGTGAAAGGTTAGAAAAAAAGCTTCATATTAACCTTGGAATATCGTCCCAGATGAAAAATCACACTAAATTTTACGTATAACTATTTGAAAGGATAATTTTTTATGTGCATTCCCTAAATTGTCATTGCGATCTTTCATTAAAGACATAATTCCAGGGACATCTAGAAGAAATAATAATTGCAGCTATGCAAAAAATTTAATATATTACTTACCCGTGTAGAGTCACAACCCGAGTGATCCAATAGAGTATCTGGCGATCCTGGATGAATATTAACAAACTGGGTTACATTGTATATACGGCCTTCTATACCCAAGATGCAGTCGGTTTCAAGATTTCGGCCTGCAGCCACCCATCCAGTCCATGACAGCACAAATTCGCTATAAAATAACTTCCAACCCTAGTAATTAAAACATACGATTTTTTGTTACAAAAATTTTAAAAATATTTTTACATAGTCTATTTTTTTATGTTTGCTTTTATCTTAAATGTTAAAGTCTGAAAAAAATTAGCTTTAGGGGATGGTTTAAAAAACTTTGGATGCAGAAAACTTTCTCTTACTGAATTTTTACCTCTAGGATGTAAGCAAAATGGAATATTGTAATCGAGTAATGAATAAATTCCGCAATTTCAATGCAAAAATTTTTGAAAAGATTAAAAAATATTGAGAAAAATTTATATTTTTCTACCTTTTCAGCTAATGTAAATTTATGTCAAGAAGCATTTAAATCGGATAAAAAAATGTATTCTACTTTCGTAATATGTTAAACTTTGGATATAGCAAATTCACTTGCATAAATTTATGCTTGTATAAAATAAACAAGAAGTTACATAGCATAAAAGTTATTATGAGATTTTCGGATTTAACGAATTTTTTCATAGAGCCTTGTTTAATTTTGAGCTCTGCATTGAATTATGATGATAGAAATCTAATTCATTTTTAGAAATAAGTAAAATTTAAATCCTTTCCGAGCTTAACTGATACATAGATTGCTCATTTTTTGAATTAAGTACACGTTTGTACAATAGAACTGACATGAAGATCAACTACAAGTTGTTAATGATATCATCCAGGCTCAGCGTTTGTAAGCCAACCTTAAGACCGGGCCATTTTGGGGGGCTTAATAAGAGGCTGGGCTTATGAACTGAAAAATATATAGCTTGGATACAAACAACTAAGAAAAGTAGGCGTAATATGCGGCTGGATGTATTTGCCATGGGTTTATACTGCAAGGACTACTTTATATATGCATTAAAGTTATCAAGCATTCGAGATTTTTGGTTATCCTCAAAATATTTTTATTAAGAGTTTGCACATTCCATTAAGTATAAGTTAACGATAATTTACATAGTTGCAGGAGAGAGTATTATCAATAATTCATAAAAAATGACAAACTAAAATCTGTCGATTACCTGCTCAGGCCTCCAGTTGTGAAATAAAGAATTTTTCACCGGATTGAAATGACAGCTAAAATGATAGCGCGTAGCCACCTCTTTAAGAAAATCGCTTTTCCACATTTTTCCGAATCGAAGTTTCCACAGCGTTTCCCAAATAGCCTCGCCTTTGTTTAAAAATGAACATCATTTTGAACTTTGATCGTCAAAAAACTTTCACCAAGTATTGAGGTACAAGCAACATAACTAATTTTAATGGTATAAAACTGCTGTTAATAATTTTTAAATAAAAGGAAAGGCAGCATCGAGTTTGGAAATATTTATAGCCGAAGGAGGTAATCGTATGTTTTGTGAGAATAAAGAGAGTTAAAAAGATCTAAATTAAAAAATAATTGTGGTTGTTTATAAATCAGCTGTCTGGATCGTGAAAATGTCTGTTGTAATGAAGTTATATCGAGTTGCATTAAAAATTCTATGAGCATTTCAGTCAAATGTTTTTTATCCATATTTCAGTAAATGAACATTTCATTCTTCTGTAGGTCAATGGGACATCATACTTATCATAAAATGTGGGTAAAACGATAAGAGAGATCAAAGGTACAGAATCTGTTCAACGAGATTGAATTTTACAATGTTTCAGATGACGTACAAAAAATCTAGGGTATAGAACATAAACATGTGGAAAATCATAAAAATTGGACCCAGAAATGAACTGCTAGTGCGATATTGCTTGCGAGCGAATTCACGATTGTTATAATAGCTTTAATAGTACTGCGTAAACAAATAAATATCAGAAACTCTAGATCAAATTTACTAACCATCGGCAAGATATTTGCAGAACATTGAAACTTGGGCAAATTTAAATAAGTCCTTTGGCTCAAGATAAGCCATGAGATGATTTTTGATGTCATCAGAAAACGAGTAGAATATATTTGAAGTATGCGTCGAGTTGATACTATTACTATTACGAGCACATTTCGTGAATCCAATGTCAGTTTTAAGACTCGAAACTTTCCTCCCTGAATTCAACGAACGGCGCTGGCAGATCAATTTGTTTTGTGTAACAGATTTTCTATGTAAGCTTATATCAATAAAATTAACGGCTTGCTTTCGAGTGGCAAAAAATATAAATGCTAGCGATATGAAGCTTAAGGACAAGTATGGAGTGCTGCTTATCCATTCACCGTAATCAAGTATCATGGAAGGCACCATCTTGTTTACAACGTCATTAATTAAAAATACCGTAATTAGCATAATAGCAGAATATTGGTCAATTCAGCCGATACTATTCAACTCGGCTTTATATTTATCAGCGTCAAAACTTTTGTTCCAATTGGTCAACGCACCCCTTTTTGCATCGTTTCACCTCATGGTGAAGAAGGCCAACGCTGTAATTACGTCTCAGACAAGAGATCACAAGCATGGAAATTTACACAAAATCTATTCTCTTCAAATAAATAGAAAAGTAAAATGTGGCCTTTTGTTCGGGACAACATTCCAAGATCAAGGAAGAAAAGCTAAATGCAGCAAAAAGTGTAAAAATGAAAAGATTAGCAGCCTTAAACAGGCATTTTATATGGGAGAATATTTCAGCTCTACGAGGATCACAAGTTGAAGTACTGTGTCAATTATCACTTCATAATTTGGTGGACAACTTAATAAAAAGAAAACTACTAAATACATCTCTAAATCAACCTCTTAGGAAAATGCAAACAAGAAATAATATAATAACAGAAATAGAATTTGTTACTAACCTACATGTGCTGCTGAAAGTGAGATGACTTTTACAATGCACAATAACTTAGCAGCATGAAAAATAGGGTTCAGTCCTTTAAAATTAATTGGAATTGAAACTGAAACCAAACTGAAACCAAACTGAAACTGAACTGAAACCATTGACAAATCATACTGCAGCTACAAAGAATAATAAGAACTAACCCTTAATGGAGTTAGTTTCTAACACAACCTTTTTCATCATTTATTGATGAACTTTAAGTTCTACTGCAGTCTTAACATGAAGACTTGGCTAATAAAAAATAAATGGAGCCCCATAGAGATTAGGCAGATTGTACTAAAAATTGAAAGAATCAAGTGAAAACAAACAGCAGCAAGATGGCAATCATGCGCCTCCAATTGCTAAGCTATTGAAACCATATTCTACACTAAAAATACTAAATGAGCCTTATGAGGTTGATTTGCTCAATAGTAGATTAATATGTACAGTAAAATCTTCTAAGTTAAACACGATCAACTAAATGTCCAATTTCTAGGGAGGAGCTGTTTTGCTTAGTGTTATGAATGTACCAGACAAGAAGAACACAAAGGCTATACAAGCATGGTAACATTATACAATCATAATTTG